>QZLH01001626.1:7736-26201 GCA_003833135.1 Oehlia diaphana
ATTCACATCAGCTGACATTGATCTATTATTTTTATGCACCTGGTGATTTGTACTTACACGATAAAGTTGGTTTTTTTGATGAAAAAGCCAAATTCCAGAAATTGGCGCATATGTAAATAAATTATAAATAGTATATTTTTATTTTTATATTTTACTTAATATCTCACCAAGTATTAATCCTAGAAATACGATTTTACTACCATTAGATTCGTCTTATTGAGACGATTCTAATGAACTATATTTCATCTTTTTCTGATCACTAGATCAAAAGTTAGCAAACTGCCTGATTAGTGACGATATTTGGCAAAAATACCAATCAGTTACCAATCAGCTACCTGATTGGTACCCAATTGGTGACTGATTGATGCCTGATTTTTCACTTTTTGACCTGTATAATTATATATATGATGTTAAAAATCTATATTCAAAAAAAAATTGTAACTCTTCAAAATCTTTTAATATTTCAAAAAATAAAATTTTAAAAAAAATAAACTGGTAATTTCATTTTTCTAAGTAAATACTATTAAATAATAACCAGTCAGAATTTTAAAAAATAATCTATATAAAAAAGTTATAAGCATTTAAATTGAACAATTTTTATATGATTAGTCCAAATTTGAAACAAATCAAATTACGTGAATTTAATTTTATTGGTAAAATTTTTATAACTTAGCCTAACATTATAATAATTTAGCACTATTTTGAATTATCATACTTCTCAATCATGAGAAAATCTTTTATTATTACATATGGTTAAAAAAAATTTTAGTTTAACAATTTAACTGATAACTATTTAGATTTAATGTTATATAAAATAAAATGCTAATAAATTAATAAAATACCCAAAAAAAAAATGCTGAAAGAAACTATTATAGGAAAGATAAAAACTGCTGAAAAAGGTAAAAAGTAATTGGAAAATAATATTATTAAAAAGAAAGGTGAAGTTTTAGTGATTTGATAGAATGTAAAGCTGTTAAAAACTGGATAGAAGAAAACTTAAAAGAGTTTAAAGAAATGAGAAATAGGTTTAATATTAAAGCTCTTCACTAGCATAATGGTGCTGCAAATAAAATTAGAGTAGTATATACTAGAAAATCAAAAACTATAATATGAAGAAAGAAAAAAATAGAAAAAGAAATTAAATAATAATGTAATTAAAAGAAAATAAAAACACTTGATTTGTTTTTTAAAAGTACAGAAATTATAAATTTTGAATTATACTTCTTGTGATTATTTTTATTTATATCTCCATCTCCATCTTTACTTTTATTTTTATTTTCAACTTCTTTTTTAGAAATTACATCAAATTCTCTGTTTTCTATTAATAATCTTAATATATGTTTAAAAGAAATAAATCAATAAATTTATTAACAAAATCTACAAAAAAAAAAAATGAAAAAATCTTTTCTTATAACATTTATGATGTATAAGCATATGAAGATTCATTTAATTATAATTAAAACTGATTAGCTAAAAAATTTTTATTATTAAATATTAAATATTATATATAATAAATTAATAATATTTAATCTCAACTGAAGTTAAAAGCTGAGTCATTAAATATTGCAAAATAATTAATATTATATACAGTATTTTACTATAAGAGCTTTATGATATTAGATGATTATTATAAATGGAAAATTTTTTCTTTCAAATAGTTGATGCAGTTCTTTTAAATAGTAATCAAAATTAATGCTATTATAGTGGTAATTTATAAGTCTTTTTAGATCTGGTTTTCTGAATTAAGTCATAAATTACAAAAGTATTATCAGAAAATTTGTTTAGGCATAATTTAGTGTAATATTTCAGAGGTGATGTAAAATTTTGAAATATTACACTAAAAATATAATATTACAAAGTTTATGCTCTTAAATTTAAATAATTATAATAATTTAATAATATCTCACTATTTATTAATCCAATCAAAACAATCTATAGTAGGATCCCACCTACTATTAAGATATGTTACTGGTAGAAATTTTACTTTTATATAAAATCTTACCTTAAAATTTACTTAAATTCTATTAGTTAATTAACTAAAAAGAAAAAAATCATAATAATGTAATATAAAATTTCTTTTTATAGTAAGATCTTATATATAAACTTTACTTTAGGTACAGAATAATATTGCTGTCTGAAACTTATTTAACAATAAAATTAAAAAATCTAAAACTCAAAAACTTTATTTTTAATGAAAAAATTGGTAAATCTAAAACTTTTTTAAATTATAATTAATTTTGGAAATGTATAAAAAACAGGTTTGGCAATTAAGTTTATTATAAAAAATAAATGACTAACCTAAAATTTTGAAAAAATAGTTTTAGCAAGTATCCTTGACTTATCTTAATAATAGGTGGGATTCTTCTATAGCTCATTGAAATCAGCTTATCAAAATGAATTGAATGGTAGTAAAATTGCATCTCTACAGTTGATAGAAAGCTTTATAGTATGCAATAAAGTTTTAAATTAATAGAAAGTCATCTATTGAATGTAAGATGTGATTTTACTACCATTCGATTTGTTTTAATAAGCTGATTCCAATGAGCTATAGATCGTCTTGATTGGATTAGTAAATAGCAAAATATTATTAAATTACTATAATTATTCAAATTTAAGAGCATAAAATTTTGTAATATTACGTTTTTAGTGTAATATTTCAAAATTTTACACCACTTTTGAAATATTACATTAAATTACATCTAAACAAATTTCCTGATGTATTATATATATATTAGTTTGCTGTAAATTTGATTTTAAGTAATAATAAATTATAAAAAATAATTTTTATATTATTAAAATCATATTAAAAAAATGAGTTGTGATATTGTGATTCACATTTTTATATTAAAATCATATAAAAAGGTGAATTGCAATACCGCAACTCACTTTTTTTTTATAAAATCAATATAAAAAGTGAATCCCAATATCGCAAATCACTCTTTTTATATTTATTAGTTATCGCTAAATTCATAAAATCTATAAATAACTTAGTCAGAATCAGGTCCAGGACTAGTCCTAACAGAACCTGGTCTGCAGGTCTGTTCTATAGGACTTATAGATTCTAGGACCAGGATCGGACCAGGACTGACCTAACCATTCCTATCTATAAGTATAAAATTTTCCCAAATTTACCTTGTCTTTCATTGTTATACCCAGGATAAAAATATAATTAAGCCCATGCCAAAGAAATGTGCAGCAGTAATTGCAATGTTTCCATTATGAGTATTAATTACACTGCGTCTGCTGGTGGAATATCGTATGTTTTACTCATAGGTTTAGAACGTTCTAGAAACGAATAACTAGAATTTGTCGTGATTAATATACATAATATATATTTTTGTTATGGTAACATATTTTTAGAAAATAGAATAGAATAATAGATAACCTATGTGAAATGCAATGATTTATAATTATTATTGTAAATAAAACTATAGAATTGTTAAATAATGATATATTTTCATAATTTATATGTGTTTTAAAAAGGATGTTAATTTATAATTTAGTGTTATTACTACTCTCATTCTGTTATATATTGTCATATGGCATATAATCTCTACTAAATTTTGTTTGTTATTCTTTATTACACCTTCACTTTGTCACATGATAAACCGCCAGTTCTTTCTATGGATGGGCCTGAAACATAATCCCGGATGAAAAAAATTAGAAGGGATGTGCAAGTCGAAATTTATTAAACTAGTTTGAATTTCTGATTTTCGATTTTTTGAATTACAAATTAGTATTATTTATTTCATGGGAAGTTGGAATAATAGGGTTTTTTTCCCGAAAGGAAAAAACCCCTAATGTTCACCTTCCCATGAAATAAATGGGTAATCCCTTGTCGCACTAAGTGTCACTCATGATCACTTTCATACTAATTTTTAAAAATTGCTGAGTTTAGTTATTTCCCGGCCTTATATAGATAGCTGGGAAATTACTAATTTTAGTTTAAAATAGTTAAAATAGTTAATATTTAATGAGTGACACGCTCTAGGGGGATTAATTTTTAATATTCCGTTGGGGCATTAGCGCACTTAAATTATTTTCCTCTTACAAATGGGATCAATCATACACGTGGTCGAATAATTAACTAAATTAAATGTCTGCAAAAAGAATTTAAGTAATCTTAGTGATATTACGATTCTTAAGAAGAAAAGTTCTTACATGTTTCTAATATAAATTATAACGCAGAATTATCTATGATCTTTATGCAAGCCGAAAAAAACCTTATAAGTCGGATAAATCGGATGGAATCTTAAGAAGTTTACGTTCAATTATTGGTAATATTTTTCAAAAAAAAAAAAAAAAAAAAAAATCAGTCATATACAATTTATGACTATGACTCCTGATAATGAGATTTACTGTATATTTCGTACGAGATTTTGTATTTACTTAAATAAATTGGGTTAAGCATTTTTCTTGCGTAGTACAAGTTATGTATAAAATTGAACATACGCAAATTAAACAAATTTAAAGCGTCAATAAACTAACCAAATTCTACATACACTTAAATAATTTTACTGCGCATTATCATGTCCATTCGCTTATATCAATTTTTTGGAAAACATGACAATTACGGCACATAAACCAGTTACGGCGCATGCCATTTTTAGTTCTTTCTGCTTCTTTTTTCCTGATGCTCCAATGATATTTTCCGAAAAAATTTTCATATTCATACGGATCGTGGGCATATGGTTGTTATCAAGAAAAAAAATCGTCGATATTATCGCAAACATAATTCAGGTTTCACGCCACTGAAGCGCAGAAAATTTTATCAGTAATCAACAACGTAACCAGGCGTATCAAAGCAATTTTATTGGAATTTCATCTGAATTTACCACAATCAATGCTGCTGTCCAAGTTCTTATAAATGAAATGGTTCGACGTAACATGGATAGCATACTTTGCTCAAAAGAACTCAAACGATCTCTGTCTCATCTGACGAATCCGATCAATAGAGTGTAGGCAACCAAATCTGAAGTAAACACACAAGGCTTTGCGCAAACTCTTCTTTTGGAAGTCATCGACCAATTTATCTCTATTGAAATGTTGAGACCCATTTTATAATTCTTTTAGAGGAGGTGATTCTATTGACTATATGCGTGAAACTGTAGTTCGTGAAATTTGTCAACTTACGGGAAAAAGATTGGAGGGGGTACTGTAAATAGTTTTTATTTCGGAAAGAAAAAGTGTAGTTAATTAGCAGATGGTTAGATGGTAAAGAAAATACTAGTAGTTAGATGATAGATAATATTGAGTAGCAGGGAAAGAACTGAATACAGGTGAGAATGATAATTACATTCTCCACCGACTTTGCATCCATCTGAAGATACACCATTAGAATTCTTTTGTTCACTCCATTTTTTTTATTGTATTATGCGAATATAACCAATCACTGCGCCTATAATATATGTGGATATAGAAAAATGCTAATTATATATTAGTTAGAATATCACCGAACTGCGAATCAATTCGGATGATATTTCAACATCCCTATCCAATAATTTCATGCTTCAATTGCTTCATATAAATAAAATAAATAAACTCAATAAGCTATTTTACCTATAAAATTAATATAAAATTTAGTATATTACTAAATGACGACGTAATATACTAATGTATCAAAATATTTTATGAAATAGTACCTTAATATAAAAAAATGATCCTAGTTTGCATAACAAGTGATATTATTGTTGAATTATGCAATATCACATAATTTATTCATTTAATGTAAAATTATGTGATTGCATAAAATCATCACTTCTGCCCCGAGTTTAGAAGGTCTAAGATTTCCTTATAATAATTAATATTCACGTGATAATAATTATAGTCACGTGATAATTATTCGGAGACAAAGAACGTGAAATTAATAATAACTAAACAAGGAAATTATAAATAAATCTGTATGATTTATTACTATTGATACCGTTAACCGTTAGCCGTTATAATAAAGGTTACATAAGAGTAATGCAAATTAATGCACGCTTAAAATTAAAAAGAAGATTCAAACAAGGAGCTTAGAAAACGAATTAATAAATCCATTAACATTTAAATCAAGGATATATTATAAATATCATAATATCGAGAGAGAGAGGAAGTAATAAAAAGTAATAAAGAAAAAAAAAAAAAAGAAAAAAATATAATGTAATTGTATTTATTACTCTATAAGGAAACATGCATTGTGTAATAGCGTGGTATCACTCGCGTCTTCTTTAGGCTGTTATTTCTGTTATTTTCTCGTTCAATAATTGTTACACATTTGTTTCTTTGAACAAAAAAATCCTTTTTAAATAAGGTTTATAGATTTGCAACCAAAAAAAACAAAAAAAAAAATTTATTATTATTAATTTCTTTTTTTTTTGAATAATGAACTTAACAAAGAACAAGTGATAATTCCCAAATTGGTCGAACAGCTTCAAGAATAAAGAGTTAAATAATTTAAAGAATAAAGAATATAATAATAATTTTTTTTTGTTACGCAAAATTCATTTTCAGATACAAATAGCCCCGCTTTTTACCTTTTTTCTCATTCAACAATTCAACAATATCAAGTAAATTTCATATTATTCTCAACTCTACAAACAAACAAATTCTTCATCTCTAAATTTATCTTTTTTAAAAATGTCTTCAACTGATACCAAAACTCTCATCTATGACACTCTTAAAACCTTAAACGCTTCTACCGAAGATTCAAAAAACGATTTTTTCAATGAGGATTTTTATGTCCCCGATTCTTTTTCTACTTATTTCAGTGGTGTAATTTCTGAACAAGATATTCAAGATGCTATTAATCAACTTCAACAAGAAAGAAGAAAAGAATCCGAAAAGAAAGGAAAAAATGATCAAACCGGAAATTCTAAATAAAGAAACCGGAAAATTTATTAAAAAATGAAACTTTTGAAGTTTTATAAATAATTAGATAATAGATTTGCATTTTTCAACCAATTTAATTCATATAATTCATATATACATATCATACATATTTTCACTCTTTACAACACGCATTATCACATTTGTAATTTTATACTTTTTGTACGATACAACTATCCAAAAATATATAAAATAGATTTTTTTTTTTTTCCTTTTATTGTAATTTAAATATATTTTTATGGTATCATACTATCTTTATTTGTATTATTATCTCATTATTTTATAACTATTACCACCATAAAGTAAAATACAACATGTAATTAAATTTTAAAGAAAATAAATTATGGAAATTTAACCCTAACTTAATTTGTCACAATGTGTCACATCCTTATATCAATATTTGTAATATAACACACCCTGTGTTTTTTATCGGTTCTAATATTACAACCTTTGTTTAAAAAATAAAATCTCGACTTATCAGAATTGGATGTTAAATTATGCTTACAATTCTTATATATTTGTTTATTTAAAATTTTAAATGTTCATGGCATGGAAATTTGTTATACGTTATATTACAAATTCATTGTAATTTCGCAAAGTGGATTGAAATTAGTAATACACTATAATTCGAATAAATTCTTTATCATCAAAAGCAAGTATTAAAAATCTATTTCTATATTTCATTGGATAATCTTCTCATCTCATTAAAAAAAAAAAATAATCATTCATAATCTTTTTTTCTCATTAATATCTTTCACTTCTTCTCCTATCTCTATCAACACTTCGACTTCTACTCCGTCGATAATTTCTACCATTATCATGACGACCATACCGATTATTACGACCATGACGATCATAACGATCATGATTATGCGAAGGAGGGGGTGACCTACCATATCTTTGTCTATGACCTCTCCCGGAATAATATCTTTCCTTTGATTTAGAACGTGACCTTCTTGTAACTCTTCTTGATCTTCCAACATCTGATTGTGAATCTCTTCCTCTAAAATCTTTATTATCTACTTTTTCTTTATCATAATTTTGTTCTAGATCATGTCCACGGTCATACCGACTTTTAGATCTTGAACGCGACCTATCCCGTGTTACATCTTTAGCACGCTCATCACGATCATATTCATGTCTCCGAACATCATGCCCACTTGACCTAGAACGTGAACGTGACTTATTCCGAATATAACTTTCAGAACGCTTATTCTGTTCAAGATCTCGCTCATTACTTCGTGATCGTGATCTTTTCTTTGTAACCTCTCTTTCTTCACCTATTTCTTCATCTTTATTTCTTTTTTTTCTTTTCTTTTCTTTTTTAGCCTTTTTTTTAGCCTTCTTTTTTTCTTTCTTTAATTTCTTGATAATATACTCTCTCATTGGATCATCTGGATCAACTTTATCCTCGAAATTTTCCGAATCTTCGGTATCTGACCCAGATATAGATTCATCATCACCTGGAAAAAACTTCAAGGTTAATTAAACGAATTTTTTAAATGATAAAGTATTAAAAAAAAATAAAAATAACAGCCACCTCTAAGCAAAGGTGGAGCAGCATTCATTCCAGTTCTCTTTTCTCCATCTTTCGTCTCAGCACTTGCATGATCAACTCGTAAGGTACGACCAAGAAGCTATGATAATTAAAAAAAAAAAATTATTAATGTTACCCTCATATATTACTATTTATTAAAACTTCATGGTATTTATGTAAAAGGGGCAATTGGAAAGGACCTGCTCGAAAAGAATAGTCAGAGACCATTTATATAAAAGCTTGATAATGCAATTAATTTAAATATACAAACTTACCGTAAAATTATTTAAATTATCAACAGCTAAAATTGTACTTCTTTGATCTTCATACCTTAAAAAAGCAAAACCTTTAGATTCGCCAGTTTGTTTATTTCGAACTAATTGAAGATCGAGAACTTCTCCAAATCTATAAAGGAACCATTAAAAGGTTTATCAAAAAATTATTAAGTTCAAAATATTATTGATATATAAACTAACTAGATATTTAAAAGCTTTGGCTTACTGAGAAAAAATAGTAATTATATCTCCCTCTGTCAAATCATAAGGTATATTTCCGATAAAAATATAAGGTGAGTCCTTATACTGTGCATGCCAGGAAGCCGAAGTAGAAATGTTTCGGTCTATTTCTCCGACATTTATTCGATGAATTTCCTTAGTTACACTATAAAATGGAAATGTGAAGAATTAACAATTTATGAAAGAAAAATAAGGATCAATTTAAATTTATTTCAGTCGCGAACTTACTTCATAGTTAAGATATGCAAATATGAATCAAGCCCAAAATAATACCTTACTACAGTTATGCTGCGCCATTCGATTAGGCTTATCCAATCAAAATTTGAGGCAAAAATGATTTCGGTAAATCATAAATCATTATTTCTTATCCTCTTTCTCTGTTGAATATTTAACAGGATGGATTACGAATCAACTCAGCCTAAAGATTTTTCGTACTCATTCTGTTTAACTAAAGATTTAAATACTCCTTTAACTGTCCGAATGTAAGTAATGTAATTATAACTTTGCTAATATGCAGGTTCAATTAGCTCATTTTCGAATATTACAATTTCAGTTCAGTCCTTGAAGGAATCAGAGAAAAGAAACCATTTACAACATTACTTGATGATCCTACTTTGAAGTTTACTGGCTTGCATACTAGGTATGTTTTACAATTTGTTTAATTCTCAAAGTAAATAAGATAATTTAATCCTTTATTTTATTCTTTTAGTGATTTTTCTGATTTATATGTAACTTGCCAATTATATGCAGACAATAAACCATTGACCATACCAATTCGAACTTCATATAAATCATTCAAGAATCATTGGCTGTTGGTATTTAACTCAAAGTCACCTGCTTTGTTTTTGTTATTCCTAATAATATTAACATTTTTAATAATTTTGTGGGAAAGGCAGTTGGAATGAATGGCTTACAATTCCTATAAAATTTTGTGATTTACCCATTACATCTCAGCTTGTATTCACAGTATGGGACATTTATGGACCACGTAAAGCTGTTCCTGTAGGTGGAACTACATTTCGACTTTTCGGAAAGCATAAGTAAAATAATAATTTTCTTCAGTAATTAATTAAATTATGAATTAAAATATTGGTCCTAAATTGGTTGCTCTATACATAGTAAACTAAGAAAAGGGAAGCACAAATTATATCTGTGGCCTGATGTTGAAGCTGATGGTCGTGATCATACGACTACACCAAGTAAGATCGGTGAAGTAGATGAAATGGATCGGTTAGAGAAAGTAAGCAAGAATATCTTAATTTATTAGGAATTGAATTTGCATTTATTAATTTTGTTAATTTTTACTGTTTATAGCTTGTTAAAAGATATGATAGAAATGATATAACTAGACTTGATTGGTTGGATAATCTTGCATTTCGACAAATTGAGAAAATTCACAAAGTAAAAACTTTAGAAATGTTATGTTTGTGGTTATTATATTGTGTGTTAATATGCATTTTCCGATTTAACTAGGAAGAATCTTCAAAGTCAAAGAAACTATATTTATATATAGATTTACCCAAATTCGATGATTTTCCAATAGTATTTAGCGAGCCGGTATGTAATATACTATTTGCAACTTATATAGAAATTTTTTATTAAAAAAACCAAAATCTTTTATAGGAATACCCTTTACCTGTAGCTCCAACTCCTCCAGTAAATGGACAAACACAGCCTGCATTATTGACTTCGTCATCTGAGTCAAATATGGTTTTAATTGTAGATCCAGAAATTAATAGAGAAAACCCGGTTGAAGGAAAACATAGGCGTTTGGTGAGAAGTCATCGAAACGGTCCACTCGACCGAGATTTAAAACCGGATGCTAAGACACGTGATGAACTCAATGTGAGTAAAAAGTAAATTATTTTATAATTTTTGTCTAATAAATAATTTGACAAATTTAAAATTTATTTATAAAAAGGGAATTTTGAAATATCCTCCTACAAAAACTTTGACAGAAAAAGAAAAAGATTTACTCTGGAATTTCAGGTTTTATCTTACGCGTGATAAGAAGGTAATTTAAAATTAACTATTAACATATAAATATTTATATATTTTATGTTTTTTTTAAAAAAAAAATATTAATGATTTATGTTTTCATTAATGATTTATAATTAGGCACTTACAAAGTTTTTGAAATGTGTTGCATGGTCAGATTTAACAGAAGCTAAGCAGGCTGTTGAGTTGCTGCCTAAATGGGTTGATATTGATTTGGATGATGCTCTTGAATTGTTAGGAGCTAATTTTAATGACAGATCAGTTCGTGGATATGCTGTTAGTCAATTGAAGAAGGCTGATGATGATGTAAGTTAATATGGTTTTTATTCTTGTTTAAATTTTGCTAATTTATAGTAACTTCATTCTAGGAACTATTGTTGTATCTTTTGCAACTTGTACAAGCTTTGAAATTCGAAAATATAAGTGATAAGTCCAGTTCATCAAGTTTGGCAGAATTTTTGATTGAAAGAGCTATTAAGAACCCGATACTTGGAAATAATTTTCATTGGTTTGTCATATTATTAATTTATTATATGCGTTATGTCTTATAAACTAATTACGCTTCAAACATTAGGTATCTTATGGTTGAATGTGAGGATGGAAATAAAACTGTTAGCAAAATGTATGGTAAAGTTGATTATCAATTCATGACAGAGATGACGAAGGTATAAGATGTATAAGATTAGATTATTAATATTTAAATGCTCTTATTTTCAATTTTAATAATTTTATTTTAAATTTTTTTTTTAGATCGATCAACGAAGAGAAATTCTTCGTAGACAAGGGGAATTAGTTCAAAATTTATCTTCTCTTTCCAAAGAAATTCGTAATATGAAAGATACAAGACCGAAAAAGGTAACTTAATAAACTATAATTTCTCATAATGAAGTAATTAAACTTATCATTTTTTCCAGATTGAAAGATTGAGAGCTATAATATCAGATCCTAAAAATGGACTCCTACAATTTCCTCCTTTACCATTACCCCTTGATGCACGTATTGAAGTAACTGGAATTATTCCCGGTAAAGAAATCGTATCAATTTATTGACAATTTTTTAATTAAGTTGGGGGGTTTTTTTTTTTAATATAAACATAATTTAATAGAAAAAACAAGTGTTTTCAAGAGTAACTTGTTCCCATTACGGTTAACTTTCTCTTTGGCCGATGGTGGCGAGTATCCTGTAAGTATATAACCTTAATTTAAATCAACTCATTTTTATCTTGTACTTATCAGTATATCGTATATTGATATTTAGGTAATGTTCAAAACTGGAGATGACCTTCGTCAGGACCAACTTGTCATTCAAATCATTACACTTATGGATAAGCTGTTGCGAGTAGAGAATTTAGATTTAAAATTGACACCATATAAAGTCCTCGCTACGGGCGCAGATCACGGCTTAATGCAATTCATCCCATCATCCTCATTAGCAAACGTATTGAGCGAATATAATGGTAGTCTTTTGATGTTTTTAAAAGCACATCACCCAGAAGAAAAAGCTGTAGGAACTTATGGAGTTAGTCCCGCAGTGATGGATACTTATGTTAAGAGTTGTGGTAGTGTTTAGATAATTAATAAGTTCATTTTATATATTTCTTCTTTCTTAAAATTGTTAATTTCTTTTATTATAGCCGGATACTGTGTCATTACATATTTATTGGGAGTGGGTGATCGGCATTTGGACAATTTACTACTTTCACCTGAAGGTAACTAAATTAAAGTTCTTACCAATATTATGTAACAATAATTACTCACATTTTTTTATACCGTGAATACAGGAAATTTATTCCATGTTGATTTTGGATTTATTTTAGGAAGAGATCCAAAACCTTTCCCTCCACCAATGAAACTTTGTAAAGAAATGGTTGAAGCAATGGGTGGAGCAAATTCCATTCATTATCAACGATTTAAAAGTTATTGTTATATTGCTTTTAACATTCTCAGGAAAAGTGCAAATTTGATTCTTAATTTATTTGCTTTAATGGTTTATGCGAATATACCCGACATTAAAATTGAACCTGATAAGGCTGTCTGGAAGGTAATACAAAAGAATATTTGTATATTTGTTACATTGTTTTGTTTAATTATTTTAACCGTATTACTTTTAGGTCCAAGAGAAATTTAGATTGGATCTGACGGAAGAAGAAGCCATTAAATATTTCCAAAATTTAATTAATGATTCAGTTAGTGCATTATTTCCGCAGGTTATTGAAACTATACATAAGTGGGCCCAATATTGGAGAAAGTAGAAGTATACAGTATATGGAATATATAATATTCATCTTAATTATTGATTATTTATTTAAATATACTAGAGACTACCATGGTCTGTTTACAAATTTGTAAATGTAACTATAAGAATTAAAATTAAACCATTGACATTATTATTATTATAGTAATATTATAAAAAACATTACAAAATTGATTTAATAAGAAAAGGTAATATGATAGAATTGGCAGAGGTTTATTGTAATTAAAACTAAGAGTTTTATGTTCTTTTATATAATTCATTTATATCTTATATTGTATTATTTACTTTGATAGCTTTATTTAAATTTTAAAAAGTTTATTTGTAATTTTAATTCAACATAATAATAAAATTAGAAAATGCAATTGGCCAAAAATACCTCTTTTGTTTGGAGTACTTAGCAAAGGATATTTTACAGATATTTTGTGATAATCCATGCAATTTCCTCTTATATATTAGCCCTTTTAATTATATTTTGTAATACTAATAAAGGATCCAGAAATATATATAGGGGTCAGATGATGATAAAATTTTTTACTATGAACTGTACGCATTTTTTCAGGGTCAGAATTATGATAATGTCAGTCGGTTACTATATTAGGAAATAAAATTCTGACTGAAATTATCAAAAATTATCTAAAAAAGGAAAGATTTTCTGATTTTTTTAGTTTAAAATACACAAACTCAAACCTGATCCTTTATATATGTTGTAGGTAGAAACAGAATATGTAGATTTTATGTGGATATGAGATATTAGCCAGAATTAAAGCATAATGCTAGATTAGGGTTTCATAATACTGACCAAGATTTAATTTTCACCAGTATTCAGAAACTACATACAACATATATATTTCTGGATCCTACTAATGATTTGCTTATTTTATTTGATGGCTTTAATTCATAATTCCAAAATTTATTGTAAAGTTAATATTTAATTGTAATCATTTTTTTAATTTTAAAAAATATTTTTTTTTTAATATTCCTCTAAATAAATGAATTCTAATATTAAAATTTTGAGTTAGATAACAATCTTCTATATTATTTATGTAACTGGAAATTTTTTTAAATATAGAATTTCTTTACTAAAAATGGCCAATTTTTTGAAATGATTTTGTAATAATTTTAAAATACTGCTAAAATACATTTAATATATCAAAATGTTTTTATTATACTTTTGTTATTATTTTGTAATTGTATTGTATCTAGGTCTATAAAAATATCTCAAAATAATATCATAATATTTTTTTAATATATTTATTATTATTTATTATTATAATTTAATTAACTTTGATGTTATTTTGATATTTTAATTTCAAAAATACTTTAAAAATATTTTGATATATTTTAAAAATTTTACAAAATAATCGCACAATTGTTTTGAAAGTCATTATATCTAGGTCTATAAAAAAATATTTCAAAAAATTAGCTATTTTTAGTAAAATTATAGTAATTCTACTCAAAATAATTAATCATACAAAATTTTCTAAGTTTACTAATACTAAAGTTCTAATAATTTAGATAATACAAAACAGATTATCAAATTTATTATAATCTAATTTTATATTAATCTAGTATTAGTTGAGTATTTAACCTAACCAGGATCCTGAATATTACTAAAACAATTCAAATTCCATGTAACTAAAATTTTAAAATGTGATATCTCAGTCAATATTACACCTAAAAAGATGAATTATATATCAAATGTTTCGTCTCGTTAAGACGAATCTAACAAGTCAAAGATCATTAAAATCCAATTACTAGATTCCAAGATAGCAAAATTTGAGTTTAAAATCTACATATAATTTTATACATTTGGAACAGAAATTAATTATAAGGTTTATATAAATTCAGATCTGAGTTTTTTTAGTAATGTTTAGGATCCTACACTCCTACCTAACCTGTTATTTATTAAATCTAATTACATTATTTAGGCTGTTCCAATTTGATTATTTATTTAACGTTCTTCATCCTTCTCTATTTTTTAAAAAATTTGAGCTCTAATAAACATATTAATAAATACCTACAAAGCTAATAAATATATAATAATAAATATTCCCTTTAAATTTGCCTAAAATTTTCAAATTTTCCTATATTTATTTATTTAGTTTGTTTAACTTAAACCCTTCTTTTTCCTTAATTTTTTCAAAATACCTGGACGTTAAACAAACAATCAAATTAAAATAGTTTTAAGTTAATATTTAAAAGAAAGAAAAATTCATCTAAATTTTTTTTTAAAAAGTTAATAAAAAATGTTACAAATTATTTTTATTAACATTTTATAATAATTTAACTTATTTGAAAATTAAAAATTTTATATATATATAGTATATAAATTAACATCACTTATTTTTATTTTTCCTTTAGTACTTTTAGCTGTATTTTGATGATTGCATCCTTATAGGTAGATATAGCTTATGATAATTTGTTTGTTTGATATATAAACTTAATATCAATAAAAGTATATATAAATCATTTTTTTTAAAAAAAAAAGAAAAGAAAATTTAATTAAAAAAAAATGGTTTGCAACATTTTTTCTTGCAAAATATTTTTTATTGAATAATTTAATTTAATTAAAAAAAAGGTTTACAACATTTTTTTTTTTTTGAAAATTAAGTAATAAATATTGCAAAAAAATGTTTTTTTTATATCATAATAATTTAATTTTAAAAAATATAAATATTTCATAATATTTTTTGATTTTTTTTTAAAAAAAAATTAAGTAATAAAAAATATTGCCAAAATTTTTTTTTTTTATAATAATTTAATTTAAAAAATATTTTGCATATACATATTGTCCAAATTATTTTAGGATGCCATAATTATAATTTGGGATGTCGTAATTCATTCAGTTTATATGTAATTTACTATGTAAAGTGCCAAAATAATTTAGGATGTCGTAATTGAATTTGGGATTTTACTTATAATTACGGCAACCTAAAATAATTTGAACAATATGTATAATTTTGTAATATTTTTTGAAAATTTAATAAAAAATACAATTTATTCTTACTATAATAAATTCTATGGGCTGGAAATTAAAATTTGTTATAGTGAGAAATTCACTATACTAAGAATCATTTTATTATATATAAAAAAAGTCTATTTGAATTTTTTTTTAATTATAGCAAGTTTATTCACTATATAAAAATTTACTATAAAGAAATATAACTTACTTGCATACATGTCAGCGTTTCACCTGGAGCTACGTAATCGATTTTAACCACTATCACGTCATGGACACGACTATGATTTTTTAACCAAAAATCTTGTACTTTACTCAGGACATCAGTTTGTGATTCAGAATAAGCAACTTCAACTACAACATTAGGCCAGGGCTCATCCTAAAATCCTTAAATGTTAGAACTCAAAAGAGATAATGAATTCTGAACAAACAGAAAAAGTACCTCTCCATCACTTCCATTCGGTGGTCGTACTGGTGGTTTAGGAGGTCGAAATGTCGCATCAGACTCATGTCCAGTATTGTCAGCATGAGTTCCTAAGAAAATGATTAATCTTATATCTTAAGCATAAGAATGAGTCAATTGTTGAATTGATACTTACGGACTACGCCCATACTTGAAATATGAGCAGAAGCTCCACGTACAGCATTAAAATGATTCATTATTTCAACAGTTATCTCACCAATAAAAGTTTCATAGGGCTTTGAAGGCCATTCATAAACTATAACTTTGTTTTCTTTCCAGTCCCAGCAACCGTGAACATTAAATTTGTCGACACGAAGTTCGTATTCCTCCAAACTTACAGATTTTACAAGAGTGTATGGGAGTCTTGATATAGACAGCTTATATAAGTATGAGCTCAAATATCAAAACAAGCAGGAAAAGAACTTACTTTTCTTCCTCCCATTTCGCTTTCGGATGAAATATTCCCTTCTCCCACCAAAGTGATCAGAATTTTACTATTTCGTCAGCATCTGAAGAAGTACTAATTGCAAGGATATTAGTTAACAAATTAAATACCAGTCGTAAATTTTGATTCACTTTTCATTACGGACGGCGGAGACATTGGAACTCGCTATGATAAAATATTCTGTTATTATAATTTTACCCTCGAGAAAAGAAATTGAAGAAATCACGCACTTCTCGACATCGATATTTTAACGGGACTTGAGTCAGAGATGTGTTTATCGTACAAAGCTGTCATTTTTTGCCAAGTACGGTAACCAGTATGGAAAGTACAGAAAGAGGAAGATTAGATGGATTAGATTATCAGCTCGGTAGTTATAACTTATAAGAAACTGATTATGACGTAAACAGAGATGTAAATCACGTGTGATTTATAAACTTTAACGTGCCTGCCTATTATTTGGAGTTTTGCTTTTTTGTTTACCTGCTTTCTCATCTCGAAGAAACTGGCCTGTTTTATAGCGCTTGCGAAATAATGATTGCCAAATAATATCTATATCTGAATATTGATCTATTAATACAATTATAGATAGTAAGGGCTGATGTAATGCGCAAAAAAAAATAAATACAAATCCGCTTTCTCAAAGTCAGAGAGTAAGGTGTTTTCACTAGCCACGTAATGTTAAGTCATTGTTTAAGCCATGTAAAGATTAATCAAGATTAAAGTCTTTTTGATCAATACACTCTTTAAATTTATATATCTTCTGAGAAATCGCAATTTCCAGATTCTTGTCATACCATACTTCAAGAAGATAAATTCCATTAAGCTGACATAAGGTTCTTTTTTTCTGATCACGATCAACAATATCTTCGAGTTTTTTGACATCTTTATACCAGCTAGTATTATGAAGCCGATGTTATGCCCCTTGCACTTCTAATGCCATTCGATGATGTCGGAAGAAAGCATCAAGTTCTAATCCTCTCATAAAAGATGGTCGGTATTCAACAATGGGTTCCTCTCCAAGCAATACTTGAGCAATTAGAATACATTTCTCCTGAAATTTACGATTTTTCTTTGATTCTAATTCTTTTTTAAGTTCATCTATATCTTGTTCCAATTTTACAACTCTTGCTCTAAGTTCAGCATTTTCGGCAACAGTATCTGTCTTATTTTTCTCTAGCTCCTCGATTCTGGCCTTAAACTCAGCTTTTTCAGCATCACGCCTGGTACACTTCTCCCTAATCTGCTTTAGAAGCTCAATATACATATCCTCAATATCAGCTTTCTTGGGTTTAAAGTTCAGGCTGTGTCTAGGATAGGGAAAGAATTCAGTCAGACTACGTATAGTATAGTCGATTCTACCTATTTTGAGATATATTTAGGGGGTAGCCTTTGATATTTACCGGAGACTGTTGGGGTTTTAATCTTAGC
>QZLH01001628.1:0-17482 GCA_003833135.1 Oehlia diaphana
TCATTCACCGGAAATGAGTGAAACTGAAATGAAGGTTCAAAATCGGTCATTAATGTTTATGATCTCTCTTGGCGTTCAGAAGAGGTTACTTTATTTTATTTTGATAATTTATTTTGCTATAAATTTTCCCTAATTTTGATTTTACTTATTTTTACATTTTAGTTGAGACTTTTATTAAGAAATGTTCTTGATAAACATGTATGAGTGGGCCAAACGGCGCAGCAATTGCGACCTCAGAACTATAATGACAAGATACAATGCTATGATAGAGTCCCACCGGATGATGCTCCCGATTGGTCATTTATCGAACAACCGGATATGGTATACGACACAGAATATACAGCAGATGATGACGATTTAAATTTTGATGATGATGAATTAGATGCAATTTTGGCGNGGGGAAAAATCAGGAAGTTTTATGCAAGAAGATTAATAGTGAATCAGTTTTCTATTTTATTATTAATTTTACTCTTTTTTTATGGTTTTGCGTATTATAGTATGTTTTATTACAGAATTAATTTTACTCTTTTTTAGTTTTGCGTATTATAGTATGTTTTGAATTAATTTTACTATATTTTTTAATTTTGCGTATTATTATAGCATATCTGAATTTATAAATTGAATTGTAACTGAATTATATCTGATTTATATCCGATTTATATAATAAATTTAGTTGATTTATGCCTAATTAATAGTGTTGAATTTCGTAGTATTTGTTGATTTATATCCGATTTATATCTGATTTCTTATTCTGAATTATATCTGAGTGGCAACCACTTGGAACCCAAATGGAACATTGCCTTTTTAAATAAATCAGCCATAATTGAGTTATAAATCAGATTAAAATCAGATGATCGA
The DNA here is from genome assembly GCA_003833135.1 of Oehlia diaphana. NCBI lineage: Eukaryota > Fungi > Glomeromycota > Glomeromycetes > Glomerales > Glomeraceae > Oehlia > Oehlia diaphana. The sequence goes on from QZLH01001628.1 coordinate 859, forward strand.
TTTCTATCTGATTTGGACTATTTCGACTAGTGCAAGACTTCAAAATATAAAGTAAATGTTGCTCAGCACTTATAGATTTACATAAAGAATTTAAAGCTAAAGACAATCCCTCAGCTTGACCTTTATCAAGATCTACAATTATAGCAGTCCATCCCTTTTTTTCTGAATTAAAATGATAAAAAGATGGCTTTTCTCCTGTTAAATCTTCATAAACTTCAAAGAAAGTTGTAAACATGCATTGATAAATTTTAGAATCACTTCCATTTGTAAAAATTCTACAAAATGTTACAACTAAATAAAAAAAAAAAAATTTAATTTATGTTAAAATTAAAATCAAAGCTTGAGAATCTTAACTACTTACTACTATGATTATCTTCATCATAAGCATTAAACTCAAATTCATTCATTTCTCCAAAACACGTTTATAAAACATATCTACCATAAAATATTTAAATTTTGACATGTGAATAGCTTGTAATTTAATCATACATAATATTATAACATTTCCACTATCTGTAAATACTAAAAAATTATTGTATTATTATCTTTAAAATAAATTTATTAAACTTTTTTTATTAATACTTACTAATTCTTTGAATATAATCACGTAAATTTGCTTCATTTTGATTAAAAGCATGAACCATTCCCATAATTCCCTGTCCATGTGGATGTAATAATCTCTGTTCTTTCATTACAATATTATGAAGTTTATCAATATTATTCATTGAAGCATGAATATCTGACAAAACAACTTCTCCAAAAACTGCTTTTATTAATGGACCTTTTTTGAAAATCAAAAGTTATTAAAAATAAAATAAAATAAAATAAAGAAAAAATCAAAAATTTATACCTGAAATTAATTTTCGTGGAGTAGTATCATTTAAAAAGATCATTTGAATTTTTAATTAAATTTTTTACATTTTCTTGTAAATGTCCAGGTATTCGATGAGGAGGTGGTGGATGTGAGTGAGTGTTTTTTACAACCATGACTATATATGGACATGATTTTAAATCTAATGGTTCATATTTATGAAATATAACATTACATCCAATTTTTACAAGTGGTAATAGTTCAATTTTTCCATCTTTAACGTGAGGGATTGCTAAATAAAAATAGGAAAATTACTATTTTTAAAAAAAATTAAACATTGATTTGTTAATAATATAAATATTACTTACAACACTCTTCTTTTCTAGATGCACTAGGGATAATGGTAAAGCATTTTTTATCATCCTATATGAATAAATAAATAAACACTGATTAAAATTTATTATAAAATAATAAAACTGAAAAAATATTAAATTACCTCAATAGTATTAATTCGTCCTTCATTTCTAAATAATTCTTTTAAAAGATCTTCATCAATATTAGGTTTACCATTTATATATCTATGCCACGTTCCAAAGGTATACAAACTGCAACCAATAAAGTACTGATTGGCATCACTTCTATTGGCTTTGTGATATCTTACCACAGGTTTTTCCATTACATGTATAATTGTTATGACAACATTGAGTTTTAATTGCAGCAAGATATTCCCTTAAAATTAAAAGAAATTTAATTACATTGTTATTTGTAAATATTCAACAAGAAATAAATAAAATTGTAACAATAAATAATTACTCTTGGGTATTTAATCGAATTTGATGTAAAGAAGATAATGTAAAAAAGCTGGGATTTCTTGAAAGAAGGTCAACATCAGGATCTACTATAGTATGGGTTGTGTTTATAGTAAGATCAAAAGCACCAATACTGCAGAGCTTTAACCCTTGACATGTTTTTTTTCATCTTTGCATTTTACTCCCAAATACGGGCAAAAAGTATTAGAATGAGCACCACTAGGTTTTCCAAGACTATACTGAATCTTAAAATAAATGATAGGAAAAATAATTTAGTAATGTTTATTAATTAATATTAAAAGACAAAATAATTAAAATAAAACTCCATCACTTACATTACCAAACACAGCTTTTTTATCAGCCCAGTTTTCAACATGAAAAACATATGCAATTCCATCATTTGAACTATCAGGATACTCAATGGGAAATAAAGAATGGCGAATATCAGTTATATGATATATAGTATTAATTAAAGCTAACATTTTTTCCAGCCTTTCTTCATTATAAACAAGTTCCTGTGGCAATGAGAATTCTTGATCTTCACTCTAAAATAATGAAAACTTAAAATTTATGTATTATAATTTAAATATTAATAAATTGTTTTACCTCTGATGAATCAGAACTAATGTTAATGATTTTTAAATCAGACATTTTAATTTGAAAATTTTTTGGTTTTTGTAATTATGAAAATGAAACAGAATATAAAAAACGCGATTAAAAGTAAAATTGAAAAGTTTTTGAATGCGTTTGAAATAAAACTTTATTGTAAAAAGTTGGTATAAACATGATTATACAATTTCTAAAAAAGTTATTGAAAATAATTTTTATAGATTTATTAATTATAAAATCGTCAAGGTTATTTCCATAATTAAATATAATTAAAATGTTAAAATTCTAAAAAATAACTAATTTATTTTACCACAACTCACCTAAATTGAAAATTGACTAACCAAAAAAAGTGTAATGGTCAATCAAGAATCCACAATGATGTAATTTACTTCAGAAATCAAATGATCGTATAAAAAATACAAATAAATTTTTTCGCTAATATATAAATGATCTAAAAAATTTTTTTAATAAGATTTCTTTTAGTGTCATTTACATTATTTATGTTTTAAAAACAGAAAGCAAAAAAAAGAATAAATATTAAACGATAAAAAAAGGTGACTTGTAATATATTGAAATTCTTACTTTAATGTTTTATTTTTAATATGGTAGTCATAATGGTGAAAAGTACCTCATTCATAATGAGAAAATTCTACTTTGTTGGTGATTGTAGTGGTGTATTTATTTTATTTTCTTGTTGGTTTACTAGTCCTTATTCAAATGCTAGTTATCAGCTCTTCGTATTTTTATTCTGTAATTCAACCAGTTAAAATTACATAAAAACAAATTCCTTTTATTAAGTTTAAAATGAGTTCACCTTTAAAATCCAAGCACAACATTCTTATAAAATAAGTTAAATAAAAAGACAACGTTAAATAAATATTAAAAAAGTGAATTACTTTAAGATCGGTTTTAAGAGTCTAAAAAATGCCAACATGTTTGTAAATAAAGAAAATTGGCTGGTTTAAATAAATTTAAAAAAAAAGCGCGATGAATTGCCTTTTGAAAAAATTTAAAAAAAATTTGCTGAAACTGGTCGTTATACAATTAATGGTTGGTACGTGAGTACGTGAGTACAGTGAGTACAGTGAGTACAAAGATTGTATTGCGTACTTGTGTAATCATTTCAAGTCATATGACTACATAATACGTGATTACATAAATTACATAACTATGTGATGTGTACTCACATGTAGTCGTACTCACTAGCCTACTGTAGTCGTAATAAATAACAGATTACCTGAATTAACAAAGACCTCTATGAAAGGGCCGAAGGTGATACTATACCGATCTAACTAGTCCGGAGCAGTGATCACCAGCTCGGAAGAAATTGATGAGCCACAAATTGTGCGACAAAATAAATGGGGCCGATCATACGGTCAGTTTGTGCGACATATTAATGGAAAATCTTACCACACCACCCTCGGTTACACAGTGACATTTAGCGTCACATTGTCACGTGATATCCGCGTTCGCGTTTTTTATATTTATCTGAGGGACTTGGTTTTTTTTTACTAGCCTGATCCTTATTTGTCACAAAATCGGAAATCACACCCCCAACAAATATTTTGTGTAACCGAGGGTGGTGTGGTAAGACTACCCCATATTAATTTTCGCATATAACCAAAAGAACTAACCTCGTCTTTTTTCCCATACAAACGCTCCTCAAAGCATATCCCGTATCACCGGAGAAGAAAGAATCAGAAGAATAATTTATATACCTTGTAACGCGATATATTCGCATTTTTTATGTATTGTAAGCCGGTTTCCGGCTTGATGTATTTTATTAAATAAAGTTGTTCTCTTGCGTACGCATCCTTAGGAGCGCTTCAAAGAAGCAAACGCATATAACCTTGAATATTTTTTTGTACTAACAACCATGTCCTTGCAGTCTGTTTACGATAGTGACCCCTGTGGGGCGCTCCTAAAGGAGCTTAAGGTCGTTATACTGCTAGCGTGCATTGAAGTGCTTGGGAAAGCGATTGACGAGTTAAAGAGGGACATTGTTATTTTCATGCACAAGACCAGGCACGCAGGAGTGGATGTGCCTGACTCCGAAGAAGATGATGAGTAACATTGAACATTATTTCCGTACATATGACATTATTAACCATGTCTGTTAGTGATACTGCAACTAACCCATCCGAGCTTGAAGTATTAAGACGGCGTAACACTGAGCTTGAGGCCGAGCTTGAGATAGGTCGCGAAAAATGGCGTATAAGCGCTTCTTCATTCATGGAAGAAATTGACAAGCTTAAGAAGAAGAATGCTGACCTCTTTACTGAGAATTTCGATCTAAAACGCGAGGTGGCAAAACTCAGGGAGGAACTTGGGAACAGAATCGAGAAGCAAGAGCGAAAAAATGTAGAACTTGAGGACAGACTTGCAAAAGTGGAGCAGTCACCCGCTAACGAACCAAAGTCCCAAGAAGAAGCTGAGGATGAGGAAATGAATGCTTTCTTGATCGAGCAACATAAGAAGAGCGTTGGTGAAGAGATAAGGCAGACCGCGAGGAGAAATAGGGAGAAGAAACTGGTTGCTAAAGCAACTCAACTTCAGAGTGAATCAACTGTTGTGGAGACGCCCTCTGTTTCCCAGAATACTGTTTCTGAGACTTCTCATGAGCAGAGCTCTCTGAACGCGGAGCATAAGAAAGGGATAGATAAACTTAAGCAGGAATTATTTAACCCGCTTTCGGAGACAAGGAACTTAACTTCGATAAAACAAAATCATGTGACCAAAATTGAGCAATTTTTGATGGTTTGTTTATTAAGTTAGTCGTCCCGGAAAATCTAGTATTGACGAGGCATCCCGACAACTGGCACACATGTATGATAAGGCTATTGATGCGGAAGATACTGCAATGAAGGCCAATCAAGAAGAAATTTTATGCTGGACTCTCTACGCTCAAGATTTCAGAGTTCAGCTCGATGAGATTATCAAAAACTGTAAGGGTAGGTTCGGCGAAAAGAAGGCGAGAAGCTTACTTTATGATTCCATTGCAGATCAGCTTTCTATCCTCCGTAAGAAAAGATCACAAGAATTAGGGTTGCAACTTCGAGACATATCGCGGGATTCCTTGCGTAAGAAAACTCAGAGAGCCGAGAAGCTTTATAATTTATTCGGAAAGGTAGGCATGGATAAAATCAAATATATTAAATCCTATAGCGCGAATTCTATTTCAGAGCTTACCAACGAGCAAATCCAAGAGATTATAGAGTATTCTTCCCAGAACGTGTCTTCAGAAAACAATGTGATCGAAATTTCCGAGACGCCTCGTCCCGAAAAAATCTTAACTGATAACGATTCACCAGCAGACCCGCAGGGATTAGAAAGAACGGAAGAAGTAGTGCGTGCTGAGGAATCGGTTCACGACATTGACTTTGAACTCGACGATGAAATAATTGACGACAAATCTGATGACATTAGGATATTCGATGGCAGTTCCGAGAAAGAGCAAAATGAAAAGTCAGAAAATTCTTCCGAGTCTGACTCTGATTACGACGAGCAGATTCACGACGAACTCACGCGCAAAGAAATAGTGAAGTTAGAAGCGTTGGAAGCGAGTAGGACCGCCCCTCCTATTAAGATATTCGACGACATTGACTTCCGTCTCGATGATGAAATACTTGACGACAAACCTGAAGATATTAATATATTCGATGACATAGACTTTGATCTCGACGAGGAAATAATGGACGATAAACCTGTTGACTTGAATCACCCGATCAACGCTCGAACAGAAGGAGTTCTGGTACATGCATAATCTGGTCGAACACTTGCGCATTATCTTAGAATGTATTAGTTTTTTATGTATCTGTTATGAATAAATAAAGTACCATTTTTGCATATAATCTATTGCTCGATCATGTGACTAGCCGCAGCCGCAACGCTTGTTTTGAATCATGTGAGATAGGTCACGAAATCATACCGCAGTAAACGTCATCGAAATCATACCGCAGTAGACGTCATCGATATCATGTAAAATATGCCGCAGTATAGTGTTTAAAACAAGTCATACGTGAAAAAAATACTGACTAATCGTTTTCCTGCGGTCCTGAAAGTTCTAGCATAAATTTTGCGTATCGCAGCTAAAAAATTACGTTAATTCTATCCCTCATGAGTCAAGGTTTGTTATGCCCCTGATTTGCAAATCTAGAATGTAAGAAATCAAGTGATGCCGTCGATCGATTTCTATTGCATTATAAGGCGATCGAGGTAACCCATCTACCGCATCGATTGGCCGTGTTAGCAGGCATTATTTATGTTCATAATCCACATCCTTTAATAATTCACCATGGAAGCGTATCTGTTGCCAAATTACACATATACTTTAATTAATACCGATTTGGGATTTGGTTGCGTCAATATTCCATTATTAATACTGCGCGAAAATCGCTGTTAAAGTATAAAAGGGTCTTGCCTTCAACTGATAAAGACCTTTAACTGTTACTGTCTAAAAAGTTCCAAATAAAACGGCATAGTGCTTTTTGAAACAATTTAAAAACTACAGATATCATGAACAGACGTGACATTTTTTTGATTTCACTCTTCATTTCCGTCGTTGCATTACGTGAGATGCATACCCGAGGCATCTTAACAATGGACATGCTTCAGAATGTTATTTCGGGAAACGTAGCATCATACGCAGTTGTAGCAGTTGCACTATCTTTTTTTCGCCAGCCTGGGACAAATAAAGAACTTGAAAGAGCAGTCCTGGCGCTAAATAATGAAATCCAAAGAATACGAACATGGAAGAATGACGCAATGTCGCAATGTAAGAAGCAACACGTCACAGTCCGCAGTCCGCAGTCTGCATGTGATTCATTGCACGTGATTTCTGACGTTTATTCTGCGCCTCATTTCATCTAGTAAGATCGAACCGATTCTCTTCTTCAAGTCGTTCAACTACAGGCAAACGTTCCGAGTATGACGACGAAACAGAAATGTATTGGGTCGAATTCACTGCCATTTTCGATCAGAGAAGAAAAAAGGGGAATCACTCTCCTACACAAATGTACAATATATTATCCGATGAGATCGGACTAAGTCCTGGTACATTAGCCAGCTTCTATCATCACCGAACGAAACCAAGAAAGACCACGATGAATAAAATAATTCCATGGATAGAAAGGAAGGGAAAAAGGGTAGTTAGTTTTGCGAGTAGTAACAGTAGTATTATCAATAACGAAGTTAGCAATAGTTAGTATAGGATAGCGGGAAGGAACTGCCATTACTTTTGCTACGTAAAAGCGTCTAGGGGCGGGCAGGCATATTTCATGCTACTCTAATGATTAATGTATTACCTTACGAAAAAAAATATGATTTTTAAATTTATGAATGCATATTTTATAAATACTTTTTTATTAAAGTAAATACTAGTTAACCTAGATGTAAAAATCACCGAGCAAGAAGTTTACCGATTAATTACCCAAACTTTAAAAACCTTAGAGCAAATTAGCCAATTCGAATTCGATAATCTAACCAACACCCCCCTACCGGATTACCCCCTTAACTTTCGCTCCCACTGAGAACACCACTAAAATTCAAACCTATTTAAAAACTTTACAAACTCTAAAATTTAGTAGCCAGCAAATGTTCCCAAACCAAAAGAACTGAATAAAGTTTATTTAAATTAAATCGTGAAATGAGTAATGCCGGGGGTAACAATCGTACATTGCTGTATCCGAGTACTTAATGAGAAGAATACCTGGCCATTCAGGCTAAATGTATACCCGCGAGACTCCGCGATAAGATAACATGTAGTCCCACCAATTACTACTGAAATCAAATTATTTCCTCGGGAATCAACGATTGTAAATTGAGCTGGGGGAGGTACCGGGTTGCTCGTATTGAGCGGGAGCTATCGATAGAATAACAAAATTGAACTTGAATTTATAGTGCAGTTTAATATAAATTATAGTTTATAAAAAAATAGATCAAAATTTACCGCAGAGTCTGTAAAATAAACTCTGGCTACCGCCGGAATGCCTTGCATATTTTCTATTCTCATATCTAAATTTGCGTTTAAATTTACTCCGTAAATAGTTGTATTCAAATAAGAAAAAGAACCTGCGAATTGCATTTTAAATTTTATTTAGAGAAAAAATTGTAGTTTGATTTATTATTTATTATTTTACACTATCAATATTTATATCACTTACTATTAATCATTGTTTATGTCAAATGCACGATCGCGTAAAAAATTAAGCTCAGAAAACTCAGAAAACGGATGACATCAATCACTAATCAATTACAACAAATCGTATCACATGATTTATTACTAACTACCGTATATTGTGCCCCCCCCCCCCCCCCCCCCCTATGTATAGTATCCCCCCCCTTTTTTACGTGATTTTATTATTTACATAATCAAATCTTGCTGATGTAAAATAATTTTCTGATTCTTTTGAAATAATGCTGTTATAATAAAATTTTGTTATACGTGGTAGTACAAGGTCAACCCCCCCGAAATTTGTATCATACCCGGGGTACTATGGGCCTATGGCCCGCAATATACGGTACATATCCGCAGAAAAATCCCTGTAACATAAATCACGGGCAACTTTTTTTTATATTATTGTGGCGATCAACTGCGAAGGAAACTTAATTATAAAAACTCTGGACATGACGACATGTTGGAAGCGCTTCTAGTAAGAAAACAAACTGAAAATACTTTCATATACAGACATCTCCCTGCTCGTGTTCTCTGTATAGTAGCAATAATCTACGAAATGACATCCCGAGGTCTTTTATCAATTGAGACATTCAAAGTTATTTTTTTGAGAAATTTTTTCTGCAATTTTCGCAGGAGCAATTATATAATGATCTTGAAAGATCGATCCTGGCACTAAATAATGAACTTCAAATGAGATTGAATGGAGAAACGATGTAGTTTTCAAATAAACGCTTCTTCACCTAGCTTCGAGGAGGAGTTAATACTTTATCACACATATCTTTCTAGTTGGTTCAAGAATTTCCTCCACGAGTTATGCATCCATAGGTCGTCGTTCTGTTTATACCGAAATGTACTGGAGTGAGTTCGTAGCTATTTTTGATCAAAGAAGGAAAAAGGGAAAAAATCTCCTACGCAGATGTACAATATATTATCCAAGAAATCGGTCTTAGTCCTGCCACACGCCTACACTGGCCAGTTTCTATCGGACTCCAAGGTCTACAACGATGGATAAACCATTCCATGGCTCGAAAGAGAAGGGAAAGGGTAGTTAGTTTTGTGAGTAGCAGTTAACAATGATGATGAAATTAGCAGTAGTTAGCAATACGGAGTAGCGGGAAGGAACTGTCATTATTGCATTGCAAACGTCTAGGGCGGGCACATTCCTCCCTTGAAATACCCGCTATCCGCTTTATTTTTTATTCTGCATAGCAACCAGTTTCTTTATCATATATTACTTTATAAAAATAAAATCTATATCTTTGCCATTTAAAACGTGTGTACGTATTTTCAAGTGAAACGTTGTAAAGATAAATGTTTTATTAATACAGACTGAAGGATAAATACAAATCGGGATATTACACCCGTGATACACGCAAAATAAATACAGTGGTTCGGGTTATTACCCGCGATACATGATATCTACACTAACTTACTTCTCCGCGATTTTGTTCAATGACTTTGACCTTTTTATTTCCCTCTCTTTATCTAAGTTAACAGCCGAATCCGCTTTTTGCGACTCTTCCAACAACCAGATAATATGACCAAGGATCTTCTCCGCCATGTCCTTCATACCCGCATCTTCGTACACAACAAATAGAGGTTTCGACAACTTGAACAACGGTTTCCCTTCAGCATCTTGCGTGCATTCCATGAAGTACCATTTCTCCGCATCTGTTACGATTCCCCATACTTTATCAAACCCATGTTCATCATCCATTTCATTTGCTTTGCGCTTACGACCTAGTGACGATTCCAACTGTACAGTGGCTTGTGCAAATCCCTGCTTAAAATCATCTTTTTTGACCTCAACTAGACCGACAATTCTCCCGGTCGTACGTGATTCAATTCCATAGTCAAGATTTCCGCGTCCATTTTTCCCTTCGATCAACTTCTCCGGTACGACCTTGACTTGATCCTTGAACGGGTAAGCAGCTGAAATGAGATAGGTATATGAATAGATGCTTTTGGTGGCTTCATAAGATACGTCAATAGGAGTGGTTGCAACACGAGTCTCCAATTCGTCAAAAAGTTTACGTAACGCCTCTTTATATTTCTCATTCTTAGTGTCAGCACTACCACACGAAAAAACGGGGTACACGTCAATACTGGGATTCGGGTCATCGCTAAGGCCATAGAGTTCACACACTTTCGGAAAGGTCTATTCGTTGAAGGGCTTCGAGGGAGTCTCTATTAACAGAGTGAATTTGAAGCTACTTTTTGACACGAACACCTGAAGCATCTCACGCAGGTCTTGATCGTTACGAGGAGAGAATTTTCCACTGTCGTTTAACATGTTAAGTACTGCTCCATCATTGTCGAGTGCTGGCGTCTGATTCATAGCGCGTATGAAGTTTTTGAGGCCATCGAAGGTTGCGTGTTCGATATTCACTGTCCACTTGAAGCTCTTCGATCGTTTCGGACTCACGACGACATCGAACGCTATAATGCAATAACCGGGTTAGTAAAATTTTTCGAACAGTGAAGAATATTCACGGTTTCCAAGCTCAGACATACGTACCATGCACGGACTTGTTGAGTAGTGCACGTAATGCAATGAGTTCGTCGAGTAATTCCTGTTCGCGGCGAGAAGAAGCAGTAGTTGACACGGGTGGTTCGACTAGGACGTGGATATGCCTCTTAGGCGGTTTCTCGGACCAGTAGTCTCCAACTTCTCTTGTCGCAAGTAGTTCGGGTTGTCCTGTAATGTGAGATTACTCAAGAGATCGTCGCAATCGTCTCCAATTTCTACCTTCCACAGCTTAATTTCGTCAGCCTCTACACCATGAAAAGTTTTATGTTTTTTCGCTTTTATAGCCTCCTTGAGGTCACCAACAAGACTATTTCCATCTATATGGACAGGAAAAGCGTTCGCGAGTGTATTTCCTTTGACAAGACAGAGTAACGTGACTGACATTTTTCGGGTTTTATACTATTTTTTGCGAAATGTTATTGGCTCAAAGTGCGGTGGGTGAGGACAAGAGTAAAAAGAATTTTATTTGTGAAAAAGTGGGCGATAGAGGGTATATGTGAAAAAGTAATCGGTTGTACAGACACAGTCGTATGGCGCATTATTATGTAGTACAGTAGTACACAGACATGATCGGTGCATGTGGCTCAACAAACATCCTCCGAGCCGTTGATCGACATTACTCTATCCTGCCGTATATTCTTGACTGAAATAAAACCTGTTGCCCTATCGTATAGGTATATATACTTGGCTGGATTGCAAAATGGGATATACTGCGTAGGGTTGGTAGTAAACTTACCCATTGTCTTACGCCGATTATTTCTCTATTTTCTAGACATTATTACCAATCAGGTTATCCGTTTCAATTTCATCCGCGGACTGCAGGACAAAAATGAATCCGTTAATAATGATGTATAAACTTCGTAAATCATCGTATAACACTAATACTGTGATAAACTCTGTAAATCAGCTATAAAACACTAAAATGTCTAGATTTATTTCAAATATCTTTCCATATATAACAGGATATCCCAAATATTGCATCAATGTGTCCGATTATAACATGACTGAAACAGACGGCGTTCGCCCTGGCTATGGCATGAATAAGGTTCACAAATATTTGTGGTCTGTAGGCTGTACGCGTGCTGCTGCTACTCCAGGATGTGGTTATAGAGACATTGATAATTGGACACATGAAGTGATTGAAACGGAAAAGGAATTTGACAGATTATCAATTGTGAAGCCTGGACAGACCTTAACTTCTTGGGTGATAAATGTGCGAATTCCATTACAAGAATTATGGATAAAGAAGAATAAACTTAGTGTATATCACTGATACTGCTTATTTGCAAGATCTGGAAAAGGTGAAATAGTTAATTCTAGGTATTACCGACCTAAAATCCATAAGAGCTGTATGGCCATTTGCTTTCATTGTTGGAAATTAGTTAAAATCAATGATAAAAGGGGCCGTATCAAAGCTGAGGACTTGTTAACAGATCATTGGAATCATTCTTGTATGATACCACTAACTAAAGATGGATGTGCGCGTATTATCCAAAAGGCATACAGAAATTACAGGGAGAAACCCACTTCATACTGCAAAAGAGTTTGGGAGGTGGTGAGGAATGATGATACTCCTAAGGAAAAGAAATTCCTAGGTATGCCATATCATGGAAAAAAAATGATCATGTACTCAATCTTTTGGAACTTGGCTCTCAGAAGTCATCCTGTTGTGCAGGGCTGTAGTTTTACCGAGAATACTGAAGACTCTTTTATCAAACAACTTTATAATCAAAAGAGTTATTCAGAACATAAGAGAGATCAACTATGTGAAAGATTAAGACAAGTATGGGAAAAACTCAAGTATATGAAGGAAATAAATGTTGTAACACTTAAATCCAGAAATATCATACTCACGCCTAAATACTATGAATACAATAGAGTGCGTGCACTTGGTGATGCATATTTCAATTCTATGTGAAAAGGACCTAATGTGGGTGATCTTGCTGAATCATATTTTAATTCTGTATGAAATAGTGTAGGAACAGCCAAATAAATTTATAGGAAGCCTTCTATTCATACTATTATTTTTGCGCAAAGTTTTTGCATGCAATTTTTTGCACGCAAAGTACTGAGACCTTCAAGACCTTTGAGACCTTCATGTTTCATCCCGATTACAAGTACATTACTGATAAACTCCCAGTTAGTCTGAAAAAGAGGGCGTATCAAAGACTTTTACACAATTCACGTAATTCAATACCCTAGAGCAGATTTCCAATAAATGTGATCAAATAGAAGATTATTTGTGTCATATATTAGAAGTTTATTAAACTTAATTAAACCAAAAGTATAAAAACATGAACCGTAAAATTACATCACAGCTGGAAGTAACGTATCTAGTTGGCATATACGAACTGCCAGAGCTTACTGCCTTTAAATGGCAATTGCTTGAACACAATAGGAATACTTTTGGATGATTAATGCAGGATCTGACTAAGACATATGAGAGACTGATTGAGTCCAATTACCAGTTGCGTCATGAAATAAAGGATTTGAAGATGAAAGTGCAGAAGGTGGAAACTTTTCTTGCTCATCTGAAGTCTTCAACTAACCCAACTTCAGAAGCTTGTCCCAGCCCAACCTAATCATGAGGGATCATCAGTTGCTTTAGTAAAATCAAAAACCACAAAGTTCCAATTTCGCAAATGCCTATTGATAACCTTAAACGCTTTTTTAAAATCATCAGTATATTGCCGCACAATTCTAGCTATATCATTCTGACTTTCTGCACCTCAGAACAGAGCTAAATGTGAGACATTTTCACAGATTATTTTAGGAGTTTGTGTGTACTTCTGACTCACATATATACTCGATATACCTTGGTGACAGCTGCTAATAAAATATGAAATAATTCTATTTTGTATCTTCTTCAATTTGATTCAAAGATTCTTGAAGACTACAACAGTATTCCTATCTAGGGAAAATTTAGTTACGTCTGGGATGAAATTTGCCTTTATTGCGCGAAATATTATATTTTTCTGATATGCTTTGGAACCTCTGCAAATAGTTTGTAGCAGTTTTTAACTAATATCCATTTGGGTTCATGGATATGCTTTCCGATTAGGACTAGATCATTATTTTTTATGTACCTTTCCCTTCTTCTTCTTTTGCAGTCGCTGGATTTTATTTCTGAGGAGAAGATTAAGAATCATATTAGTCTTCCCACTATCCAATCCACCGTAAATTAACAAATGAAAAGGAAAAGCAGGATTTGCAGGATGATTGACATTCTTTGTACTTTTTGCCTCGTCAAGATGGTAGATGTAATATTTCATTCTTCTCATTCTGATTAGGCAGTTTTTGCAATAGGAATAAAATGATTTGTAATTTTTTGAGAATACACAATTCATCTAAGACCAGAGTCTGAAGGTCAAGCCAGATTTATTTATCTGTAAGTATCCTGTTTCGATCAGCGCATATCTAATAAATGGATATACAGTATATCCCCAGTGAACAGTACTTCAATTAGGCATATATCTTGTTCCTTACAAATATCTCATTTTTTCTGATCACGCACTTTTTATTCTTCCAAATCGTTGCCATTCTCCCAGTAAAATAAACCATTATAAAGATAGTGCTGCAGACTATAAACTTAAATGCAAGTTGCAAATCCTCATTATAACCGTCAAATTGTAATCTGCTTAAAAATTGTGGTCTGCTTGATAGGAATTTTTTACTCAACAGATCCTCAAAAATAAATCGGCAATTGCGTTCTCTCATATGGTGACATAAGGGGTACCATTCAAATCTTTTTATGATATATTTTAATGGGTATTCCTACTGATGCAATCTATTCACGCAGGACCAGAGATACAGTATACATTATATCCACCTACTTGGCCAGTTTTGCCAAGACACTGCTTACCACACTTTTTGGCATAATTATTGGCTTGAATAAAATCATTATCGGACGTGCAAATGAAATGCACGAATAACATACTCTGGAGCAGGTACTCAACTTTTTCTGGATCAGTTATCAATATAAGTTCTTTATGTACAAACCCATGTGATAGAGCATATTTTCTGTTAAGATAATATATAACTGGTCCATTTTTCATGATAACAACTTTTCTAATTTTATGAATAGAGGGTGACCATATAGGATCTGTCACTCACTTTTGGGTTTCCATACCTCCTTCCCATTCAGCATTAGCGAGCAAATAATGGGAAAATTGCCTTTATTTAACGTTTCTTCATTCTTTCTAACAAGACGTTTATATTTTATGAATGCTCTAGCTTCTATTCATTCTAGCAGAATGGCTTTCGCAGGCGTAATTCCCCATTTTTCAGATCCTAGTTCTCAGATAAGATGCATGGGATAGTTATTTAGGTATTCAACTGCTACTCGTAAATATCTAACCTATGCACGTATTAATTTAGAGTCAGAAGATATCGACTCAACTATGTACTGGATCTTGTACAGAATCTTTGTGAAAGTCTGATTAAAGTGTTGTACAATTGCAAGACTGTGATGACTATAAGGACTGATCACTCAGATTGTGACATGATACCTCTGCATTAACCTAGACGTCTCACCCATGAATTTGTGACCTCTGTCACATTGTAGACTTTGGCCAAACTAAAGGCGAACCTCAAGTATTATAAATTTTTTTGAACACTTTAGCAACTTCAGAACTTTTTTTTAAAGTTAAAGGGATTGCACTTTTATATTGGGACGCTATATCAACATAGGTCAGAATTGCTTTATATATTTTTCCCTTATATTTATTATGTGCAAGAGAAGAATATCAGCCTGATGCATGCAATTTGGATGTAAAATTCATCTGTAACTAACCCTTAGAATGTACTTCAGAAAGGTCTGTAGATTTGATATGACTGCTGGTGTTCTAAAAAGTCATGGCACTCACTTAATTGGAACTGATAACCCTCCTTTTCGCACATATCTTTGAGTAATTTAGGGTTGGAATGGTAGCTAGTTGGATGATGTTACCGGCTATAATGGTAATTAAGAGTGGGATAATATAACTAGCGATATTATATCGTATAAACACTCGATTATCAATGGGATTCTTACTCAATACTACCTATCCTAGTATTCCGGTATTGTTCATTAAGAATCGTCAAGATAAACAACTACAAAATACGATAAATAATAATATGCGATGGTTATAATAATAAATGTTATATTACTGTTAAAAACAACGTGTAATATTGACCAAGTGTACAATGATTTTATTAATAGATGTAAATTTTGAGTCTTTACAACAAATGATAAAAAGTGATAGGAAGGGATAAGGAATATATCTTAAAGATATTTAGCTACAAGACAACTACAGAAAATAACTATGAGGTAACTACTCTATCAAAGAGTTGGCAGAAGGTATTTTTATATCTAACGGTCATCTCTTTTTTCTGTCATCCAGATGAAATCTAATCTATAGATGTCTATTATTGGGTTATTGATTTTCTATTGTCAAGGTTTCAGCATGATATATCATAATATATCAATATGATTATAAGCCACTTTTAATAAAGTACAAATGACAATTTTAGACATTTAATTACTATTGAACTAATTTCCTCACAATAACTGCTAATAAAATCTTATACATATAAATAATACGAATAAAGAAAATAAATAATATAAACAATAATAATATGAATAAATATAATAATACTACTTATATAAATATAATAAAATAAAATCAATATCTTTTATTAGGTTAATCTAT
>QZLH01001632.1:7968-26082 GCA_003833135.1 Oehlia diaphana
GGGGGGGTCAAAAATCCTAAATTTAAATTACGCCATTTCTGGCCATCCCCTAACTAGCGATGCTAACCTAATTATACCCAGGTCGGGTTACACAATATACACCTAGTAGGAGATGGTGATGATGATATAGTTGAATTTAAAGTGTTTGTTGTTAAAATGGAGAATTCTGATGATGATAAAGTTGATGATGAAAAATTCTTGATAAATGTTGTCCTGAATGATCATTACTGTCACCAATTATTTTAAAATGTCTATGACTCCTATTATCATTTGGTTGTAATATTTCCATTTCATGTAAAGGAGAAGATGGAATATTATATGATGGAGACGATATTGATGTTTTAGAAGGATTATAATGTACTGGAACGTTTGGAGTTAATGGAGTTAATGGAGTTATGGGAGTCAAGGGAGCCATGTTAGTAATGGGAGTTATTGGAGTTTTGAGTTGTCAGAGTCGTTGGAACGGAAGGATGATTGGTCAGAGCATCAAGACTCTCATACATCATTTCTGTTATATTCAACATTTTAAAAACAATAAATAATAATAATATAATAAAAAATAAAAAATTCTTATTCCAAGAGAAAAATAAAAAACGTAGCAAATAAAAAAAAAAAAGCGTACGCTCAAGTCAAAGTTAGTTTGAAGAGGCTTGTAATCTAAAATAATTTAAGGTATATTTTTTATTTATAAGAAACTAAATTAAAAATCATTTTTTATAGGCTAAATCACATTTGACTATAAGTAACAAATATGCAGAGATTGTTCAATGTTTTGGTTTAAAACAAAATCAATCAGATGGTAATTATATGCTTATAATGAGAAGAATGGATGCAAATTTAACGAGTTTTTTAAACAATTAATGCACTTTATAAAATTCATAAATTCAATTCATAGTGATTTTCATTCTGAAAATATATTATATTCACAGTTTAATAATACTTGATTTTGGATTTTGTGGTCCTGCAAATAAATCAACATGCATATATGGAAATCTTCCTTACATAGCACCCGAAGTTATTAACGTTACTTTTAAATCGGATATATATTGTATTGCAATGCTTATATGGGAAATCATCTGGACAACCACCATTTATAAATTCTGAACATGATTATAATCTTGCAATTAATATTATTAATGATATGAAACCAAAAGTTAAATCAGAAATTCGTTCAGAATGTAAAAGTCTAATTGAAATAATGTTGGGAATCCAAATGAATTACCTCAACTAGAAATAAAAACGAATAATGTAACAAAATAGAACAAATACTAATAATAAATTTGAAAACCTACCTTAAGCAAAAAAATGAAACAGAAGGTAATATGACAGAATTGATTTTTTTTAGTCTTATTTATAAAATCTTTAATTAAAAATCATTTTTATTTCATAGTAAATCATCATCATATGATTTAGTGTTCCTTATAATAGTAAGTAATCATTAAAGTTATATTAAATATTTGCATCGCTTACTAATATTTGTTTTTATTTTTAGTTGATGATTTTGAGCAAATCAAGTAATCAGAATACATCAAAAATGAGCAGTATTATTGAAGGTAATTTATTATTAATTTAAAAAAAGAATAAAATGAATATCATATAAAATATTACTAATCAATGTTTTAAATTTTAGATGTAATTTAAATAATTCTTTTTTTTTATATTAAACTTATTCATTTATTAAATAAAAATATTTAAAAATTTATTATATATACTACAAAATATTATGTGAACGTCATATGATTTGTAAAATATATTAATTTTAAGTATTAATATGTTATTTATTTAATAAGTATTTTAATTAAAAAAGTTAATAATCTTAACGAATAATATAAATAAATTACTTATTCATTTCTAAAACATTTTCACATCTTTTACATAATTCACCTTCTGTTTGTGCATTATAATTCCAACATCTAGGACATTTAAATAAGGAAGCCCTTTTAATTATAATCTTACAAATCCCATCAGATAAATCAACTTTATTAGTATATATCGAAGTATTATTTGAACAATTCTCAATCATTTTTAAAGACGAAGATACTGTTGCATCTGAAGTTATAAAAATAGATTTTAAATCTAATAATTTAATACAAAAAGGACGATTAGTAAAATAACTTAAAGTTCTTTTAATGAATAAATGAACAATAATATGTATTACATTACCATGATTCTGTAATAAATGTAATAATTCTGAAGAATTTACATATAATTCTACATTAGCCTCTAAAGAACTTTTTATAAGTCTATATAAATAAAAAATTTTAAACGTTATTTTTTTAAAAAAAAAATGGATAATCAATAAATAAAAATCAAAATATTAAAGCATACTTGTCTTTTCTGGCAGCTTCCAGCAACTGATTTACTTCACTTCTTAAATGCTTTAAAGTATTCCACTCTTGTTGCAAAAGTTGATTATTCCATTTTTCATCCTATAATTAGTGAATATAATTAATTTTTTTTTTTTTTTAAAAAAAAAAAAGAATTTAGCAAAATTAAAATAAATTATGTACCAAATCATACCACCCTAATTTGAATACGCTATCATTTTCCTTATGCCTAATGTTTTTATAATTATCATAAATTTCTTCTGCAAGATACGGAACTATTGGTGATAATGATATAGTATATATATTTAAAATCTATAAAAATATAAATTCCGATTAGTAATTTTTATATAATTATAAAATACAATTAATGATTATAACTTACATGATAAAGAACAGTTAAAACATTTCTTCTACTTTGGCTTGTTATATGATCAGCATATAATCTATCTTTTACAATATCAAAATAAAATGCTGATAATAATACATTTGAGAGATTATTTAATGCCTGAACGACTATTTTTTTTTATATAGTAAAATAATATTATAATTAATAGGTTTTATTAATATAGAACGTTAAAAAACAAGGTTTTAAAATACCTTTATTAAATGCATATTCATCATAGAAGATTTTAATATTTTTCCCAAAATTATAGGTTTCATGTAACATATATTTATCAATCTATTAATGGAAAAAACAAGAAAATTAGCTTTTAATCATGACTATAAAATTATTAAATAAATTTACTAACCAAATCAAGTTCCTCATATTCAACTAATTGATTATATTTAAAATTATTTAAATTACCTAACATAAATCTTGCTGTATTACGATATTTTCGAATATTTTCTCCAACTTGACTCATGATATTTTTTCCTATATTAATATCATTAACATATTCTGATGATGCAACCCACAATCTTAATACATCCACCCCATATGCTGGCTCGTTCTATTATAATAAATTAATTAATAAAAAATATATATTTAATATAATATGTTGCCAATTATACTTACCTTCCCACCTTTAATTACAGTACTAGGATTTATAACATTTCCCAATGATTTTGACATTTTTTGACCTTGTTCATCCATAACAAATCCATGTGTAATTAATGTTGAATATGGAGCTTTATCATTAACAGCCACTAAAATAAAAAAAATTTTTTAATTGAGTTTGATCTAAATAAATAAAAATAAAATTTTATATTAATTATTTACCTGATGTCAATAATGAAGATTGAAACCATCCACGATGCTGATCACTTCCTTCCAAATATAAATCTGCAATTTCCTTGAAATCCTTTCTATAAAAATTAATAAATTTTCGGTAAATAAAAATTGAAATATACAAATACGTTGTAAAATTAAATTTATTCACTTTTTAGTTTGTTCCAAAATAAAAGTCCATGAAACTCCACTATCAAACCATACATCCATTGTATCATTTCCCTTTCTATATGTTTTACCTAAAATAATTTTAATAAAATGAAAATCAAACATTTATTTATTTATAAATTAAATGAAATTATTTTTAAATTATAATACCATTATTTTTATATTCAGGTGCAAGTAATTCTTGATCATCAAGTTTCCACCATCCATCTGATCCATGTTTTTTAAAGATTTCAATAATATGTTCTACAGAAGAATCTGTTAACAGAGGAACGTCTGTTTCTGATTCATAAAAAACAGGAATAGGAACTCCCCAAGATCTTTGTCGTGAAATACACCATTCACTTCGTGATAAAGTGAATTGTTCTAATCGATATCGTGCTATAATAAAATATAAAAGTGAATTTTATTTTAAAGTAAAAAATATAAATTAATATATAAAGTATCTTACCAGATTTAGGTACCATTTTAACATCCTCAAGTAATTTAATGGCTTGTTGTTTAATAGCATCAACATTGGCGAACCATTGAGGTGTAGCCCTTAATATAATTGGCTTCTTTGTTCTCCAATCATAAGGATATTTATGCTTAAAATTTTCTTCTTTAATTAAACTATTCCATTTTTTTAAATATTCTATTACTGCCAACGTTCCATCTGTTAGCACCAATTTACCTTCAAATGTAGATTCACCTACTTCTGAAGTAAATATACCAAATTCATCAACTGGACAAAATGTTGGAATATCAAATTTTTTACAAGCTTCATAATCCTCCATTCCATGACCTGGTGCTATATGAACTAATCCTAAAAAAAATTAAGATTTTTTTTAAGAATTGTTATAAATAGATCGCGTATATTTATTATTTTTTAATATCTACCTGTACCAGATTCTTCAGTAATGTGTGAAGCATCAATAATCTTACATTGCTTTTCACTTATTGGATGTATATAAGTTGTTCCAATAAGTTGCTGACCTAATGAAAAATTATTTGATTTTGTTAAATTAAATAAAAAAAAAAAAAATTCGTAAAAAAAATAGTTAATAAAAATATATAATTACCTTTAAATGTAAATTTGACATTCAATTCTGTTCCAAGAATTTTTTGTAATGCATCTAACCTTTTGGTTGCAATTATATAATTATTTTGTGTCATTAATGTATCGTTATTTGGACAAACAATTGAATATTCTATATTTGGATTTATTGCAACAGCCTAAATTAATTAAATTTTATTAATTATGATCAAAATAATTAAGTGATTAGATAATTTTTTAAACCTGATTCGCAGGAAGAGTCCATGGAGTCGTCGTCCATATCAGTATGTATAAATTATCTTTTAATCCTTCTTGCGAATTTAAGGCTGAAAATAAATAAATAAAATATTATTAATTAATTATAAAATTATAAAACTTTTTAGATGAAACATTTTTAATGTTTACTTGAATTTATCACAGGGAGCTTCACATAAACAGATTTGCTTTGATGGTCATCACGATATTCCAATTCTGCTTCAGCTAAAGCTGTTCTAAATAAAAAGATAAAAGAATAAATTCAAATATTTTGTAAGACTAATTTACAAACATAAATTTACATTTTACGACTACCTTGAAGAGGGAGACCAATGTACGGGTTTATCTTGCCTGTAAATATATCCTTAAAAAAAATAAAAGAGTTCGTAAATAACAAACCAACTTTGATAAAATAGTGATAATTTCTTAGGATCATTACCTTTCTTCATCATATTATGAAACACCTGTAACTGTCTAACTTCATATTCCTTGTCTAAAAATAATCTACTATTAAGAAAATACCATCCAAAAATTAAGAATAAGTTGTATAAATTTTCATACCTAAAGTTCTATAAGGATTTTCCCAATCACCCATTATGCCCCAACTAATAAATTCTTTTCTTTGAATTTCTAATGCTTCTAAAGCACTTTTTTTTGCTACATCACGAATTTGTAATGGTGTCAATGATGATTTATCAACGCCCTAATAAATATATCATTGTATCAGAACTTTCTTATTATAATTAATGATAAAGCAAATAATAATAATATTACTCTTAATTCCTTTAAAGCTTTTAATTCAATTGGCAAACCATGACAATCCCATCCTGGAATGTAACTTGAATAATATTAGCAAACATAAAATATAATATGGATACAAAATAGTTTTCTATATTAATTATGAAACTTACTTTACTTTATATCCATGTAATACTTTATAACGATTTATAATGTCTTTTAATATTTTATTTAACGCGTGACCTTAATATAAAATTAAATAAATATTATAAATATTTAGATTTTATAAATAAATTAAAAATTAAAATTAAATTGATGAAAATTACCAATGTGTAAACTTCCATTAGCATAAGGTGGTCCATCATGTAATATAAACATTTCCTTTGGATTATTTTCTATCTAGTGATCAATAACAAGTTTAAAGAAAGAAACAAGTATTAAAAAA
Source organism: Oehlia diaphana (assembly GCA_003833135.1). NCBI lineage: Eukaryota > Fungi > Glomeromycota > Glomeromycetes > Glomerales > Glomeraceae > Oehlia > Oehlia diaphana. The sequence continues at coordinate 14,163 of QZLH01001632.1, forward strand.
AAAAGAAAATCTTAAATACCTGCCATTTGTACAAATCTTTAGAGCATCGATCTTGAAATAAAATTTCTCTATTAGAAGCATCAGCCCTTAATGGAAAGTTTGTTTTTGGTAATAATAAAGTATTACTATACAATTTACTTAAATCATTATTATTTACTTTACTTTTTTTTGATGATTCGTCAATTATTTTTGAAGAAAATTTTTTTAATAACAATGTCCTTGAAAATTTTAATGTAAATTTATTAGGAAAATAATTTCTTTTCCGTAATAAATTATGATGAAACATAATTAAGTTAAATTTTATTAATCAAGAAGAAAAAGATCTCGTCGATCAGCAAAAAAAAAAAAAAAAAAAAAAATTTCACAACTGGAAATAAATATTGATTTTTTTATTTTTTTTATTGGTGTTCAAATCCGGATGTGATTTTCAATTTCATGTATTTCCCTACTGAACGTAGCATAATTTTCTAGTACATCTATAAAATTTTACATTCTGTATGAAAATATTTTTTTTTTAAAAAAAAAAAAAAAATTCTGATTAAAGACACGCATATTTAAATTTTATTATCCATTAGGAAATAAAATTAATGTTTTATAGCGGTGCCAAAGAAAATCATTCTATCATTAATTCCGATTTTAATTGCCGACTTCTTTTTTTTTTAAAAAAAAACATATACTAAGTAAATATGAGCAATGAATTATGATTGAGAGTTTGTGGAAAGAGGAGGTAGGCAAAGGAGAGGACATTAAAGCATAAAAAAAAATGAAATTTGGAGTGTATTTATAATCGATTAAGGAAGAGATTCTATAACTATTTGTTACAATTTTCTACAATCACTGTATTATGGCTGACCAGCTGGTTACCATTTTGATAAATTCATAAATTTTGAGTACATATGCATTTTATTAAAATAAAATAACTGTATATCTACTTTCCTACATAATAATACTTATCAACTGAAACTAAGCTCCATTGTATTTATCCATTAATTCTTTTGGTAAATATAAGTTTAAGTAAACGGATCTTATAAAAATTGAGGTTCTAAATAATTTGTAACTTATCAATGCTATTTTGGGGAGAGTCAAATTATATTTGAGCATTTTAATAAGAAATAGAAATGTAAAAAGAAAAATTTTGTCCAAAAAAAATCGATTAAATGGCTTATTTATGAAAAAGGGTCCTATGGATAGACCAAAAAATTTACTGATTATAGTTTTATGGTTTTTTATAAATAGGAACACTATTATCAAATTTTTTAACTATTTTATTGACTGATTATAGCGTAAGTAATTTCAATATATTTGTTAGAAAATTTCCATTTTAAATAAACATAATATATATATTTTTTTGGTTTACTGATTTTATGTCTTTTTGTTTACAAAAAGAATCTGTTAATCACAAAGTTTTATAATATCATCAATATTTTCCATTTTTTTTAATTTTTTAATTCCTTCAACAAATTAAATAAATTAGTTTTTATAACTTTACACTTAGAATTCTAGGTAAACTATTATGTGTATTTTTAGTTACAATATTTATTTATAAAATGTAAAAATATTTATTATAGCGATAAGCATGTCTAAAAATAGTTTATTGTTTTTATTTTAAACTTGTTTGTATAACTGTTACATAACATTCAGATCATACTAAAATTCAAATTTATGTTACACTTTAATTTTGTTTCGGGATTTTTGAAATCAAATTTTTTTTTTTTAAAAAAAAAAAATTTCCAATTTATATTATATTTGTATTTTAATATTTTAATAATAAAATAAAGAAAGTTTCATTTTAAACCTTTATAATAAAAATTGCATTATGTCTACTATTCGAAGAGAATTAATTAATGCAACACTTCATAGAGCATATTCGTTAATTGATTATAATATTCACACTGGCTTTCACAAAGAACATGAATTTCAAAAACAATTTATTCTAGATGATAAACTTCTTACAGATTGTGAAAAAACTGAAGCAATAAAAAAAATAACTGAGACTTATGACCGAGATAAAATTCTTAATAATTCAGGAACAAAAAGAATTTGTGAAATTTGTAATCAAGAATGTTTTGCAACATTATTTTGTGAATATTGTGTTCGAAATTATTTGAAAGCAAATTTTAAAAATTGGACATCCGGAAATAATGATATTAATAATTTAATACAGAAATGTCAATTGGAAGCACTTATGCCAAGTAAAGTAGTTGAATGGATTCCATATAATAATCTAAAAAATATTAAATATCTAACAAAAGGTGGATTCTCCGAAATTTATACAGCAAATTGGATTGGTGGAAGATATGATAAATGGAATTCTAATGAACAGCAATTAAAAAGATTTGGAACTATTGCAGTAATACTTAAAAAATTAGAAAATGTTGAAAATGCAAATAAGAGTTGGTTTGAAGAGGTATATATGATTATATTTTAAATTTTTTATGAAATTTGAAGTTTTTTGTATTAAAAATTGCATGTTATCATTTAGGCTGAAACACATTTATCTATAGGCATTAAAACTCCTAATATTGTCAAATGCTTTGGCTTAACACAAGATGTATCAAATGGAAATTACATGCTCGTAATGTTAAAGATGGATATGGATTTAAGAAAATATTTACAACAATATAGTGAACGACTCACATGGAAAGAAAGAATTGGAATTACTTTTGATATAACTAATGCACTATATTGGATTCATAAAGAGAAGGCAATTCATAGAGATTTGCACTCTGGAAACATACTGTATTCACAATTTAATGATAAATGGACTATTAGTGATCTTGGATTTTGTGGACCTGCTGATAAATCATCAAAAAGTATATATGGAAATCTTCCTTACATAGCGCCCGAAGTTATTAATGGAAAAGAATATACTTTTGCATCTGATATTTATAGTATTGCAATACTTATGTGGGAAATTTCATCTGGATATTCACCATTTATTGATTATAAGCATGATGATTATAATCTTGCAATAGATATAATTAATGGTATAAGACCAGAAATTGTGTCAGATATTCCTTTAGAATATAAAATTTAATGGTACAATGTTGGGATGCTGATCCGCTAAAAAGACTTGATTTACTATCTCTTCGGAAAGAAATAAAAGAAATTCATCTATCATATCAAAATATGCCAAATGAATTTTTCCAGTCAAAAACAGTGAATAATTTTGTAATAAAAACTAGTACAAATTATACAAGTAGCAGATTATTTACGAGCAAAGTTCATCAATTTGAAAATTTACCCGAACCAAAAAATGTAGCAGAAGGTATTATTTATTAAGTTTTTTGTTTATCGATTAAGATATGATGACGTTACTAATTTTTTTTTTAATTTAAATGTACTCGTTATAGAAGAACAAGAAGGTTAGCTTTTTTTATTGTTATTTTATTAACTATTATAATAGTTTATAACTCACTTTTCTTATTTTTTTAAATAGCATTTCATAGCAAAACGTATGATTTTAATATTCCTGATAATAGTAGGTATTTATTGAGTATTTCATTTTATGAAATATTTTTTAATCAAATTCTTGTTTTTTTAGTTGAAGATTTTAGTAATTTAAACAATCAGAAGATTAATAAGACATCAAAAATAAATAGTATTTTTAAAGGTAATTTATTTATATATTCAAATTTTTGAAATAATGATACAAAATTTATCTTCGATTTTAGGTGGTAGTAAAAGGTTATCTAAAGTATTTAAAAGGTTACAAATAAGTTCAAAGAATGGTAAGTAATATTATTCTAAATTTTAATCGTATATTAAGCAATATTTATTATAATCTTACTTATTCATTTACTTAAAAATTTAGAAATTCCAATTGATCATAAAAAAGAAACAATACAATTGAAAGGATCAGTTAACGGTAAGTAAAATTTTTTTGCTATAAATTTTTCATTTTATTTTGTAATGTTTAAATTAAATACTTTTATCCTTTTATAGATGATGACGAAATACATAATAATCCAAATCTTCATTCAGAAGATCAAGATGAATTTGAGATTCCCGATGGTTAGTTTCTTGATATTTTTCTATTTTTTTTTTTAATATTGCATAAATAATATCTTAATTATTTATTTATATGTATTCTTTTATTAGATGGATTTTAAAATAACAAACGATATTAGAAATTTTATTTGAATTATTTAAACACTAAGACTAGAATATTAAAATATTTTACGCGATTCTTAGTTTGTAATTTAAATAATTTTTTTTATATACTATATATTTTCAATAAATTTAAAACACTCATCACTGATGATTTTATATTGCTTTTTTGACCAAAGTTGTGATAAGCTGAATAACTTATAAATCTAACCAATTGATAACCGCAGAACTTGGGATTTTAACTTATGGAATTATTTAATTATTTGCATTCAAGAATTTTTGATCATGATTATGAACCATCAGCCGAAAAAAAAGGAGACTCGTAATAATTGCCGCAGTTTTTTTATTGGTATTTTGTGATCAAAATAAAATTACCGAAAATAATCATCCGGATCATATAATCAGATCATGTAGATCATGTGTACTTTTTCTTCCTAAATCACTTAACCTAGAATAGTCAGCAACTTTCATTATCTCTTTCTTCATTTTTAAGATCTTCATTTATTTTATTTAATACAACATCTTCTTCTGCAACTTCTGCTAATTCTGAAATTGTACCTTCTATCTTTTTTCTTCATTACTTTCTTTGACTGCAGAATCGTATAATGAATGTATTGCAAATATTTTTTGTAATTTTTAAATTTATGTATTTGTGTATTTGATCATATATCTGTGCACTTTTTAGGTCTTCTCTGTTTTTAAAAAACATAAACCATGCACATAATTATATGATTCGCTCCATATTCTTCTAAATATTTTTCTATCACTTCTACTTTATCTAAATAGTCTAACAACAACCTTTCGTCCTCTTTATCTATCTATATTATTATCAATTGCATTGATCTCTTTCCAGTTATTGTGTTATCATCACATTTCTTTATACTACTTAAAGTATCTACCTCCTAATCTAACGCAAAATTTCTTCGTTCAAACTTCTCTTTATATTCTTCTTTTAAAACAATCTCCACTCTTACTGAATGATATTTGAAAAACTTCTTCATTTTCTAACTATTCAAAAATCTCTCAAATTCTCTATAACATTTTCACTAGAACACCACTTCGGTATATTGTGAATAAGAGATTGGTACAGATGGTGGTATTATCCTGATTATTAGATTCAATCGGAATGTCGATCACTTTCTTCTAGAGGTACGATCCGATTTCTAAAACACCATCCGGATTGAATTCGGATGCTCATTAGCACATCCGGATTCAATCCGGATCGATAAACTAATCTTAATTCTGGCCGAAATTGTAATTTTGGGCGGAATTGAAGTTTCAATAACGAGAGTTAGCTCGCCTAAACTTTTAGTACTGGCTCAAGCTAACTATAATGCTGGTCAGAATTAAAAATTGGATCAATCCGTCAAAAATAATCGGATACGGATATCCGATTTCAATTCGGATGAACGGATCAATCCGAATTGACCGGATACGGATCGTAGCACTAGACTTTCTTCTACAAGATTTACTTTTCACATACTTTTATTATTTTTTGATCTTAATTGGTGCTCAACTCCTTCCTATTTTTGATAGTCGATTTTCTTTTTCAGATTTTTCTTGAGAATGTGTAGCTTTTTTAAAATTTTTATTTTAACAAAATGATAACTAACAGCAGTTCTTCAGCTTTATTGGACTTGTGGAATTTGGTGTGATAGTAGTTTTGTTTTTAATTTATTTCAATTAATGAACCATTGACTAACATTTTTCTTTTTTGGGCAATTCTTCAGATCTTTTGGTCATATTGGAAATTTGATGAAGGTAAGTTTTTTCATTGAAATTATTATTTTAAGAAATAATTCTAACATTTCATGTTTTTTTTTTAGACTGTTTTTTTGTAGGATCTGGCCCTGATTTCTAAACATGGATCCTGGGTAAGTTTTCAAATCCTTTGAAAACTTTATTAAAAATCATTATATTAGCATTTTTTTTCCATCTGTAGAAAACTGACTTTGAACTTTAAAATCTGGCAAGTTTTAACCACATTATTTTAAAAAAAGATTTTATTAACTTTTATTTTTTGTAGGAATCCAGCAGCCAATTTTTGGATGGTGATAGCATTAAGTTTGAATTCATAAAATGAATTATTACTTTTTTGAAGAAATTAGAAATATCTTGTTTTAACATTTTTATCTTTATTTTATAAAGATTTCAGATGGAGTTTTGGAAAATGAAAATATTAAAATTTTTGTACAAAACTTTTTTTTTTTTGTTCCTTTTTTTTAATTATATTAACTGAATGTTTCTATCTTTTAGGCTTTGGATGGAACCTGCCATAAAGAGTTTTCATTATTAAGTTTTAGTGTAAATGACACTAAAGGATATATATTCCTAATAATAATTCATTCTCTGATAGTGATCTCCTTAATACAGTATGTATCAACTTTAAATATATTATTTGCTTATACTTATTATAACTATATTGTAAAATGTTAGTTATAAGGTTTTATTATAAAAACCGGATTTTAATTTATAAATCACATACTGTATAAAAAAAAATTTATCAATAAAAAATAAATAATCGTATTTTTAGAATAAGTAAATTTATAATGAAAATTTAATTATTTAGTTATTATAATAACTGAATTAGAGTTATATTAGTCCGGTCCGGTCCCAAAAAGACCGATCTTTCAACCTGAACCGGGCTGGACCGGGACTGGACCGATTTAAATTTAAGAAATTTATCCCCATGATTTTATGACCTCTAAATTACGCAATGTTTTTATTAAAACAGTTAAAGAACGTTGCGAACGTTTTTCAACATGTAATTTAACAAATAAAAAACGTTATTCAAAAGCTTCCTAATTTTTCATGAAGAAAGTCAATTCTTCCTTCTGTTTCATTATCTATAAACAGGTTAAAGATTGAATTTTCCAATATACATCATACGTATATATATATTTACACAATTTATTTTCTCTGTGAATTCTTGAATTTAGAATATCAGCAATTGTCCAATTTTGACACACAGGCGGGGAGCTTATATTAAAAAAATAAAATCTTCAATTTCACATTTATTACACATGAAATAAGAAAATAAATAATTTATTTAAAGTATATACAAATGTAAAAATAATTATGCAGTTTCAAAAATGAGATCCAATCTTTGGAGCAAAAAGTGAAACATTTAAAAATAATAAACCTGTAGAATTATTAAACTGGCTATTTCATCACCAAAATCTATTATTTAAATCGATAAATATAAAGTCAATATCATCATTTTCAGAAATTATAGATTATAAAAATATATTGTAATTACATAACCTCTTAACATCCAAATCAAGTAATTGTGAATCTTGATGACCAACTGGATTAATGAAAGTTAATATTAAATTAATAAATATTTTATGACTAAAATTTGAAACAATACCTTCATTTATTTCTTCTTGAATAATAAAGGAATTAACAGGAATTGGTAAATTGCTAAATGTAAATGGTCGGCTAGTATATATAGCATCAGGATCCTTCTCATATAAGGTTGAAATGTTTGGAATCTCTTTATCAGCTTCTTCAAATATAGCTTTAATTTCTCTTCCACTATGATCATAATCACTCATCAAGTCGTGCCAATATGAAAATATTTTCCTTAATTCACCTACTTTTGGTCTATGTTTTAGATTAGCATCCATACATTTATAAGCCAATTTCCTGTAAATTCCAGGAGTTCTCTTTCCAAATTCTGGCCTAAGTCCATTACATATATCTAATGCTAAATTATAATTATGTTTTTTATCATAAAAAGGTGGCTTTCCAGATGACAACTCAGCCATAATTACACCAAAGCTATAAATATCAGATGATGGTGTGTACGGCTCATTGTTTAAAACTTCTGGTGCAATATATGGTAATACACCATATACTTTATTATTTAATTTATGTTCATTTGCTGGACCAGATAACCCAAAATCTGAAATATATGATGATTTATCTTTTTGTAATATATTTCCACTGTGCAAATCTTTATGAAGATATCCTAATCCATGTATATTTTCAAGGTCAATTGCTACATTTAGTAACCAATAAATTTTATCCTTCCACAAGAAATTTTTAAAATTATGTAAAATATTTCTTAAATTTCCTTTATTCGCAAATTCCATAATTATCATAAATTCCCTAGTTTTCGGGTCCTTGGTCATTCCATAGAATGTTAGCAAATAAGATTTATGGTTTAAACAAATACTCCAATATATCTTAAGCTGTAATACATACAAATATTTTAATTGCAAATATAAGTAAAATACATATTTCATATTTGTATAAATAAATTATAATACCTCATTAAGATATTCAATTGATATATTTTGTGATCCACTTAACTTTTTCAAAACAACTTCTGTAGGTTTCCATCCTGATTTACCATCTGTCCATATTGCAGAATATACTTTTGAAAATCCACCTTCACCAATTTGTTTTATATTTATAAACCTCTCGAATGGTACCCATTCAAGGAAACAATAATTATAATTTCTTACATTATACATTGTATCTTTTATAAACTTATCAACATCAAGAACTTCACTAGTCCATCCATCAATCATATAATGAGGATCACATTCATTACACCATAATTCTTCAGCAATTGTTTTATTACAATAAGGACAAACTTCATGTTTATTAATTGGTGTATCTTTGCAATACACTAAAAAAAAAATTAGTAATTATTTTATTTATAAAAAAAATATATTCTAAATATACTACCTTTATTATTCATATTTTCTTCAAAATATGAAGAAAGATTAGACAAATTAATAGCATTTGGTAAATCATTAAATGAAATTATTTGGCTAATATATGTAGAAATGGAATTCCTTCCATATGAAATTGGAATATTTGGTATTTCCTTATCAGCTTCTTTAAATATAGATTCAACTTCCTTTCCTTTATAACCAAAAATTTGACCATTAATAGAATGATACCAAAATATTAATATCTTATTTAATTCATCTGCTTTTGGTCTTTGTCTCGGATTAGGATTCATACAACTATAAGCTAATTTCTTATAAAATTCAGGAGTTCCTTTTCCAAATTCTGGCTTGAGCCCATTACATATGTCTAGTGCCAAATTTAAATCATATTTTCTATCATAAAAAGGTGGTTTTCCAGATGACAATTCGGTCATAATTATACCAAAACTATAAATATCGGAAGATAATGTATATGGTTTTCCATACAAAATTTCAGGAGCAATGTATGGTAATACTCCATATATTTTATTATCGGGTTTTTGTTTGTTTGCTGGTCCAGTTAAACCAAAATCTGAAATATAGCCATTAGTATAACCATAACAACCGTTATTACAGATTAAAACATTCCCGCTATGAAGATTTTTATGAGAATATCCTAATTTGTGTAAATTATTAAGCCCTAAAATTAAATGACCTAAAATTCTAATTTTACCACCCCACAAAATTTTGTTAAATTCGTTCAAAAGAATACTTCTCAAACTTCCTCTACTCGCAAACTCGATAATCATCATAAATTCTTTAGTTACTGGATCTTTAGTCAATCCATAAAACTCCAGACAAAAATTTTCTTCTAAACAAACATCCCAGTGTTTTTTAAGCTAAAAAATATTAGGTAAATTAATAAAAAAAATACTTGTAATTCTAAAATATAAAATATAGAATACCTCATTTAAATATTCAGTTGACATTTCATGTGAACCATTTAATCTTTTCAAGGCAACTTTAATTTGTTTAGGATCTGATTTTATCCAATTTCCATATTCATATTTATAATTTGCTTTTCCATCTATCCATGTTGCAGAATAAATTTTGGAAAATCCACCTTTGCCAATTTGTTTTATATTTGTAAACCTATCAAATGGTATCCATTCAAGCCATGACCCGTATTTTCTTGTGTACATCGTATCTTTGATGAATTTATCAATATCGGGATTTCCACTTGTCCATCCTTCAATTATCTTATATGGGTCGCATTTTTTACACCATAATTTTTCAATAAACGGTCGGTTACAGTAAGAACAATATTTATGCCTAGTGTTCACCAAGTTGGAATTTATATCTGTGCTATTTAATTTAGACAATATTAAAGTATGAACATTCATTTTTAATGTATTAAATATTTTAGATATAAAAATTACAAAGAAGTATGGGCATTTGATAATTTATACACCTTTTTTACTTTAAAAGGTTAGTTTGAAATCGATCGTAACGTTACATAATCACATTAAACATTAAATGAAAACTTGTTTGATTCGCAAGTGGCGCAGTATAAATTTAATGGTGGCGAAGCAAAAGTATGAAATGCAAATGCCATAAATAAGTACATTTATTTCTACATTCATGACTAATTGGCAGTCTGGCATAATTAAAATTTAGTTGGCCATTATAAGTTATAAGTAATTCATTTTGTTGTAAAAATATAAATAAGATAGAAATATCGAAAATTATAATAATGAAAGATTTTATAAAAGTTGAAATTTAATTTTATCAATTATTTTCTTCATAATCAAAATAGCAAACTATATATAAAAAATCTAGATAATTATTTAATTATAGATCAGATGAATAACGTAATTTTATAACAAAAGAACAAAAAATATAAATATATTCAATTGCAGCATCGGTTGCGAAAAATAATAGTGATGCTGACTTAACTGAACCTAAAAATTAGTCTTGGTTATTTATTGCAATTGATAAAAAGTTATAGTTATACTAAATTTGTATATAATATGCATTTGATGACAGCACATTTCAAAATTGTTTTCGCTATAATAACAATGTATAAAAATTTTAAATAAAGGTATTAAAAAGTATAATGCACGTAAATCTTAGTGAATTGCATAAGTTTACACCTATAAGTTTTTGTAATAATTTTACACAATAATACAATACATTCAGTTCATGATATGCCTTCTTAACAATATCCAATTATTTCTGAATGCGCAAAGACTCATCTATAAGTTGAAGTTTCACCCGAGGCTCTTTACTCTTCTCGACGAGAAAGATCTTTCTATACGCCCTGTGGAACTTGGAGACCATGCAGATCGTCGCGATCTTTGCCGGAGGCCGTCGTGAGTCGCCTTTGAGCATTGTATTGTTTCTATAAATATTATTCGATTAATACTTAATCAATTTAAAACGTGAACAACTCACTATTGAAATCTCAAAAGTACAGTTTCAGAATACAAAATATAAATGAACGAGGGGGTGCGAAAATAGAATGGATGATGGAGCTATTTATAAAGGTTTTGAAGAAAAATCAACTTTTACAAAATTTGTTTTTGAAGAAAAAAATTATGATAAATTTTCAATTTGGGTTTATAATGATGATGATGATATTGAAATTGAAATTAATAATATCAAATAAACCTAATTATCAAAAAAGGGATGATAACGCTGAAAAAATTGATAAGAAAATAAAGAAATTGAAAATATTAATAATGTTAGTGGTACTATTGAACTTCTTATTAAGAAACTTAATAATTTATAGTATATACAGTATATTATAAATATTATAAATATTGTAGCTTTAGTTTGTTTATGTTTAGTATATCATTTTTTTTTTCAATCTTGTGATTATATGTTTATGCATTTATTGTATTTATGTATTTTCAGTATTTATATGTATTTATATGTATATTTAAGGGTAGGGTTCACCCCTTTTTATGAACATATAGGTTTTATATGGCGAAATTTATGTTGATCATTTATTAATATCACGTGATGCCGAAATCGAACGAAAAACTCAGTTAATTGCAAGAAAATTAATATTTCATTAACTATCTAATAAATTTTATTAAATTTATATTCAAAAAGAAGATAGATAACCACTCCAATAATTTAAA
>QZLH01001633.1:0-17259 GCA_003833135.1 Oehlia diaphana
TGAAATTTTAATTCTTTATATTTCTTTTTCAACAAATCTTTAGCTGCATAACGTTCTGAATCAGAAACAAAGCTAAGATCTTTCATTCTTGGGTCAAGTAAAGTGGGAAGAAGTTTATCAGGTGATGTAAGATCATTCCAATAATAATTCATCGCTATGAAAAGACTGAGTTTAATTTGATCAATTAGACCATAACAATTAACAGGATTATTAATCTGAGTTCTTTTATTATTAGTCAGCAATTGTCGTTCATTATCCTCTATTCCAGCTTGCAGTTGTTCATTTTCTTTTACTGCCATATCTTCATCAAATGCTGTATCATTATCACCAAAATTAATATTAATTTTTTCAGCTGCTGCAACACCACGTGATGTTGAAGGATGAAACCTCTTTTTGATGTTAATTAATATAGGATTCATCATTGAATGTGTACAATAACTACTTCCTCCTAGAAGTTCTGTAGCTTCTGCATAAGGTTTTAATACTGGAATCAAATCCTGAATTAAATCCCATTCATCTGAAGTTAACATACATCAGGAAATTTTTTTAGGCGTAATTTAGTGTAATCTTTTGGAGGTGGTGTAAAATTTCGAAATATTACACTAAAAACGTAATATTACAGAAGTTTACGCTCTTAAATTTAAATAATTATAGTAATTCAATAATATCTCGCTATCTACTGATCCAATCAAGACGATCTATAGCTCATTGGAATCAGCTCATCAAGACGAATCGAATGGTAGTAAAATCGCATTCCTATGTTCGATAGATGACGTTCTATTAATATAAAACTTTGTTGCATACTATAAAGCGTTCTATCGAATGTAGAAATGCGATTTTACTACCATTCGATTCGTCTTGATGAGCTGATTCCAATGAGCTATAGATCGTCTTGATTAGATCAGTAGATAGCGAGATATTATTAAATTACTATAATTATTTAAATTTAAGAGCGTAAACTTCTGTAATATTACGTTTTTAGTGTAATATTTCGAAATTTTACACCACCTCCAAAAGATTACACTAAATTACGCCTAAAAAAATTTCCTGATGTAGTAAGTATTGCAGAGTGAGCAGAAGTGTGATTTCCATTTGTTACTTCATTTCTAAAAAAAAAAAAATCAAAATATTAATTCTTCAAAATTATAAGATTTGTATGCAGAATTCTACCTTACCTATTAATAAACTCTCCTGAATCTGTTGTAAATGTGCAGATAACTGTCCCACACTAAAAGATTCAGTTATTTTCAACCAATTCATTCTGTGTCCAACTGAAAGAAACTTCATAAATTTCTTCACTATTCACAAATAGTACATATCCCGTTATTTTTGTTTTGGGATCTTATCTACAATTCCAGTATTCATAGTTTAAAATTTACTTTAATCTACCTTCTTCTGCCTTACCTTTAAATGTACAATAATATTTTCATAATGCTGAATTATACCTAAAAGAAGGTTTATTTTGAAATAAATAAACAAATACATTCTCAGGAAAGACACTTATTATAAAGATGGTTATCGGTCCTAAAAGACCGTGGTCCTACAGTCCTACACTATAAAAAGATGGACTGGTCCATCTTAGTGTGGAACTGTGGTCTTTCAGTTCTGTATCACATATAATAAGACCGTCAGTCTTTTTAAGGACCGCAGTTTTTTTAAGACTGATCGGTCTATTTTCTTTTTTTTTTGCAAATAAAAAAATTTTTTTCTCTGAACTTTATTAGAAAATCAATTTTGGTTTAATTCTAGTTATATTTATGCAAAATATTTTTTTGTAATCATGATATTGCATTTTAGTTTTTTATGAAGTCTTTCGAAACTATAGTTTCAAAAATTTAAAGTTTTGAGACAAAAAAACTTTAAAACATAATATCTTATCATCCAGTGATTATAAAAAGATGTAACTACCACCATTCAAATCATCTCAACGAGATACATCAAATGATAGTAAAATCATGATTTTAGAATTGATAGAAAAAAATTACATTAGCAAAACTAATTTATAACAAATTCAATAATTGCTGGCTATTTATCAGTCCTAGAAATATGATTTAGATACCATTTGACGCGTCTCATTGAGACAATTTGAATGGTGGTGGTTTTATCCTTTTATGATCACTGAATGACGAGATATTCCACTTAAACGCTTTTTTGGAGTTTGCATTTGACAGGCAATGCTACAAGTAGGGAGAAGTGATTGTCATTATTAATTGATTAGGAATTGGTCGGTCTTTATGTTATTTTATAAAGACCTTAATCAGATTAATAGATTTATTTAATATAAAAATCATTTATTATATGAAAACCGGTATGAGGACTGGTCAGTCCTCAGGACTGGTTCTACTGCACCACAAAAAAATGCAAGACCGTGGTCTGGTCCTATAAGTCCCAGGACTGACTGGTCCAGGACCGAGTAGGACTGGTAGGACCGATGACCATCCTTAACTTATTGAGAGTCGTTTGGATCCTACAGAATGTCTATTAAAACTAAGACGTTTTTTAATTAAGACTATAAACACATCTTGGTAAGATACAAGCTGCTAAAAAGTAGGCTGGTGGAGTAAATGGAGATGGGGTATAGTTTTATTGTTTTTATGTTTAGTTCTTTCCTGAGTTAAAAGTTGTTTTCGTGAAGGAAAGGTTTTTTGGCAAAGGTAACATTTAAAAGACATGTTGGATACAGTAACGCGTGATTGTGCCGCAACGTGAATTTAGTTATTTAGTTGTGATTGGGTAAACAATAATTATATGATAATGTGACATGTATAATAGTTAAACTGGTAATGATCGACCGTTGATCATTTCGTAGGTGATATAACTGATGTGAGCCAAATCGGCCCATATGTGAAAGTGTTTTCTTAGTTTGCGGCGTTTTACCACAAAAAAAAAGGCTTCGTGTATTCGATTGGCGTAATAACATGACAAAAGTGATATTTATGAAATGATAGACTAAAAGTGATATAACCAAAGTGAGAGCATAATTCTCGTTGGTGCAAAGAAAAAAATCTCAATAATGTAAAATTTACTAAAATAAAAGCATCCAGGAAAACAACCGATTAATTAATGTTTATCAAATTAAATACAGCACAGTATTACAGTTTATTAGTTCTTTCATACATTAATAACTGTGTTAATAAATTTGCTATCGAAGAATAAATAAACCGCAACATATACATATCTCATTGTTTATCCAATAAAATAAATGGCAAAAAAAAAACTCTTAACTAAATTAATAAATTAAGTTCGAGGACTAATTCTAACTTTCAACTCTGTACAGTTAGAAATCATTTGAGTATGAACTTTCAATGGCTCATGCTCATTCGATAACTCAACATTATATTTTTTATAAACTGAAGATAATAATAAAAGTAACTCGATAGTTGCAAGATTTTTCCCGGGGCATATACGTTTACCTCCACCAAACGGCATCCAAGCAGATCTATCGTCATTATTATCACTGTTATAAAACCTATCTGGATCAAAAATTCTAGGATTATCCCAACACTTAGGGTGTTTTTGTGCTCCTTCAAAATTTATATGAAAATCTGTACCAGCTGGCCATTTATATCCTGCAATTTCACATTCATTAGTAGTGTGACGGAATGTAAAAGGTAACGGTGGCATTAAACGAGTAGTTTCCTTAATTATAGCTTCACAATATTTAAGTTTTCTGAGATCGTTGCATGATAAGCAAAATTCACCAGAAGATTTAGGTATAATAGAATCAATTTCTGAAAGCATTTTTTCTTTTACGTTGGGATGTTTACAAAGGTAGTAGGTCATGAAACAGAATGTGTCTGCAGTCTAAATTATAGTAAACAGAATTAAATATGAAATCAAATAATCAAAATATTATATATTAGAGAGAAAAGTAATACTCACAGTATCTGATCCACCCAAAAAGATATCTAGCAAATTCATTCTTATCTCTTTATCAGTCATAGGTTTAAAATTCTCGCCTTCAACAATAGTTTCTGCTGTCATTAAGGAAGTAAGCATATCTGTTTTCATTCTTGTTTCTGGCATTTCTTCGATTTCAGTCCTTCTCATTTTAATAATATCATCAAATTTATTATACAAGTAATCACGGTTATTTAAATAAGAGTCCGATTTGCTTTTGAACATTGGAATGTAATGTCTAGTAAAAGGGCTATAGAACGAGAAAAACAAGAGGCTTTCAAGAAATTTTACGAGTGCTTTGACAAAGTTATTTCCATCTTCAACTAGCGCATCAGGAACTTCGGATTTGTTGATGCTTAGTGTGTTGTAGTAAGAAGCAATTGAATACGTGCGTTTTCCAGTGGAAAGTATTGAAGTAACATCATTAGTAAATCCGTGAAACCATGCTGAAAAATCTGTTTCTAATGTCCAATTATTATCATCGTTATTCTTCTTGTTTGAAGCATTTTGCTTTCCAAGGGATTCCCAATAACCGCACAATTCTTCATTTATTTGATTTATAGGTATTATAGATGCATCAATAAATTTAGTTGATAATGCCTCAGTAAAGAACCGTCTATTATAATTCCAACTTTCATAATTTTCATTGAAGAAAAGTCCATGGTTGCACATTCCCAATTCAACTGTACCTGGAGAATTTGGAAGTCTCATGAAAAATTGCGAAGGAGCAAAAAGTTTTTTAATATAATCTGGCCGTGAAAGAATGATATATCTGCGATCGAGCATCAATTCACAAATATCTCCATATTTTTGTTGACATTGTCCATAAAATTTCTTTACATCGCCATAGTTATGACCGTTTCCAATATAAGGTAAAGGAAATGGTCCAGGAAGTGGATTGGGACGAGTATAGTATTTGTAATAAAAGTTAAAGATATAGGTAGAGATACAAGTAGCAAAGATTAAAATGAATAAATCTATAGTATTAGCAGATTTAATGGATTCGATAATATTTTGAATAGGCATTTTTATTTTTTTTTGTGTGAATTTGAAGAATTTGACGTTGTTTGGAATTAAAGATTTATTTTTATAATGAATTTTTGTGCGAATATGGGTCATTGTTTACTTGCAATGACGGACATAAAAAGTTACGCCAAACAGGTTTAAATGTAATAAAAGTTCGAATCAAATGATATAACTCGATATCAAATCTTTTTATTAGCCATATTAAAAATTATCAGTTATCCTCATAAGTTCATGCAGATTTTACATTACTATGTATTAGCATAATAATAAAATTATTGGAAGTTTATTATAAACATTGCATGAACGGTCCGTCTTTTAATGATTTGTTATTAGTAAAAAATGGAAAGATCCAAGTTGAATTTACTGAATATTTTGATTTTTAAATTTATTAAAATGTTCATTTGGCTCTTAAAATATTTTGAAAATATTGTATAAATTGCAATGTTACATTTGACCCAAATTTAAGCCGGAATTACGATTTTGGCCAGCATTAAGAAAGTTTGGCCAGAATTATTTATTCGAAAATCATTACTGAAAAAATTCTCAAGCCAATGCGTCATAATTATTAATATGGCCATCATAATAATAAAAAATTGGGGTAACATGTGCAGTGATTGATATATATAGTAAATTGTTACATTACGCTATACTTGCCTGCCCTTTCCCCAAAAAAAAGTAAATAAACAATGATTTCATGTCGATCTCATTGTTTAAATTTCTTTTTGAGGAATGTGGCATCATTACGCTTGACTGAAAATTCTCACGCAACTCCCTCAATGGCAAAGATTACGTTCGCATTACTTTCTTGAATATTTATTTTATTTATCAAACGATAGCCAATAAATAGATTACATTTAAGAGAAGTACATTAATTAGGCAATAAATACTAAAATACAACCGCATAAAACTAAATATTAAAATAAAAATAAAAATAAAAAATTATTTTGTCAATAATCATTAATGAGTACTATATTTATTTTTTTCAATTAATCAATCTTTGTGTCTATAACTCTTGAAAAAATAAAAATAACAACGCTTTGCAGGTCAAGAAGAGAACATTTTTGTCACACATAATTATGCATATTTTGACCGGGTCCAGAAAGTAATAAGAGGAGGGTCAAGTACGTAATTTTTGCCCCTCAACGAGTGATAGAGATAATGCTCAGAATTACAATTGATTGAAGTAAGAATAATTTTGTAATTCCATGCAAAAGCCCTGTTTCAATGTCCGCATACGCTGGCATTTAAATGATACATCATTACCATTAATACCGAGTTTTAAATTGCTATTATATCCTTCTTATATAAAAGCACTTCATATAATTGAGCAAGTGTTTCGCTTTGATCAGATTTATTATTAGTATTATTTGTCATGATTGCTTTGACTAATATATATTTAAATGTGGAAAATTTGAGTCCGGAATAATGATCATCAATCCGGGACACTTGCATACGAAAATGAATCACCAGACAGGTCTGTGTGACATATTTAATTTTCGAAAAGTCATAAAAGATTCCACATTCATGTGCTTCCATAGAACTCTTGACATCATATGGTAATGTTAATCCTTTTAAGCAAGGTATTTACTATACGTTATTCATGAGTTGAATATGGGAGTAGCTTATTAAAGAAATATATCACCTTAAAGATCATAATCTATCAAAATATATCGGATATATTTTTAATGTAAATAAATTGGTAAACTGATTTAATGTTTATGGAATAGAAGGTATAAAGCGTGAAACTTCAGCCAACTTTTCCTTCCCACAAAAAATTAAGGTATGTATATACTATAAGTTATGTACAGTATATATGGATTTTCTTACTATGGGCCTTGTATTTACTTTGCAGAAACTATAAAATTTTTTCCAATGTCAATATGGTATTGATAAGGTATCGGTAAAACACCAATATTGTAATGGTTTATATTCCTATACGAGACAGTTACCATTAAGTAACGGTAAAATAACTGCACATCATCAGTTATCGTTACAATGTTATCACTATATTATTATACGAATCTTCAAGACATCAAATTAAAGCCAAAAAGATTTATTATAATGTATTTTTAATATCTTATCAGTATCGTATAAACATTAGAACAATTACGTAACGATATATTAACGATATATGAGCTGTATTAATTAATAAATAACAAAATTTATTGCAAATTACTATTAAATAGCCTTAAAGTAGTACAAGTTTCTTATATAGTTAGTATTCAGTAAATCATGAGACGATGTACAACTATTACTACAATCATGAAGAAAATGCGCATTATTAACTAAATCTATCGCAGATAATGGAAAAACATGTCGCCATCTATTATCAGTTTGTATTCTATATACTGGACAGCCAAGTCTAGTCCGATTAGTCTCTTCAAACCATTTCACAATAATAAATACATACAACTTCTTATCGTTACCTTGGTGACTAAAAATTGCTTCAACAATAGCGTAACTTTCATTGTAATCTTGTAATTGCATCATAACAACATCTCCAATACGCAAGTGATTTTTAGTGAAAGTGCCATGTTCATTTTTGTAAAAATATGTCGCGAGTTCATAAATGAAAATTTTTTTGTGTATCAAGGCAGCATTATAACCCATATCTGAATATGATATCATTAATTCAGATCGGAATAAAGGTCCATGTAGATCTACAGAAACGTTCCCTAGCTTTAGTATTGATATACGTTGCCTAAGAGATAACTTAACAATGTTTTCGGCATTTGTTTGTACTAAAGAATAGAACAAAGTAAAAAAATAATCTAATATAATAAAACCAATGAAATATTAAAAACTAACCATTTGTTTCAATATCACTGTCATAAGGTTGTTCTTCAATAATGAACCAATCACCAGCTATCCGTGCAAAATCATCTGATAAATTAGTGAAACCTTCACAAAATTTGGATATCCTTGGATCGATGCCACCGTCAATTAAGTGTCGTAATGCAAAAAGTGTCGTATATCGTTTCATTAAATCCAATTCAATATTTTTTCGATTCATCTTTGGTACCATTCCCTTAAAAATTTTATGCACAATTTCTTTGACACCTACGGAAGAATTAATTAATGTGGCAAAAGTTTTTGCATTTTTAACTAGATGAAAATTTGCATGTAGGTTTGGTAAATTACTAAATTCCTCAAATGCCTATGAAAAAAAAATAGTAAATACAGCTATATTGAAATAATTTGATAATATTAATATACAATATTATAATATAATTAATAATAGTAATTACCTGTGAGAGAATTATCATCTCCATTTCTAAACATCGCTGCAATTCCATATAATCATCTTTACTAAAAGACTCTTTAAAAATGAAAGCTGTTGTTTCCGCTATAGTTTTCCAGCATGTAATGATAATTTTAGTAGCTGCATTACCCTGATTAACATTGCACCTTTGTTGAATTGTAGAAAGATCTAATTTTTTGATGCATGATGGTTCTAAAAATCAATTCAAAATAAATGGCATCATCATAGCTAACCTAAGGCAATCGGACATCATAAAGCTATCATGATGACCTACAGGATTTGGTAATTTATGCCATTGTTTAGGATATTCAAAATGTTTCCATATTTCTAAAAATTTTTTTTCCCCTTCTTGTGAAAGAAGATTCATAGTTATACTTAATAATCTTTGAATTTTTCCAGCAGTTAGGTAATAAACATCCTGCGGAGTTTGCAAATGCCGTTCTCTTTTCAAGTGGTCTAATATTGATTTTTTTGTACAAAGTCCATAATTTGCAGCAATACTTTTCTGACCCACTATTGTTGTTGCTAAATTTATTTCTTCAAATTGAGTATCTGTAACATGATGATAACGAGATATTGCAGCTATATCTAAATTTGGGTTAGTAAAAATATCCCTAGTTGCCTGACAAGATCGGCAACCTTTTACAGCAATGTGACGTTTAACACCTGTAAGATCATTTCCTTGCGGTAAATCTGCAGTAATTTGTCCAATGCTCGCTATAATTAATGAATCTTGTCCATTTATTTTGAAAATCTTACCTTTTTCTAACTGTTTCATCTCGTTAATAAATGGCTTAATAAATTCGTTGAAATTACCTCCAAATGGAACAAATCCAAGTATAAAGTGATTTTTTAATTGCTTTCTCATACTAAATGGCATGTTGCCAAATTGTATATAGACTCCTCCAAGAGAGTGATAAACATTCCTGTAGGTTCCAAAATCGTCGTAGTACAAATCAACAAATAATTTGTATACTGGCAATGCATCTTTATAATTTTGTGTCAATTCTAACTTAGCATATTCAGATGGATGCTTATACTCCAATGATACTGATCTCAATTTCCAGCGGTTATTATGTTTATATAAAATCTCATTAATATATCCATCAGCATTTGGATCTTATGAAATATTGACACGTTTGATAACATCTTGAGGTTCGATTAGTATAACTGCATTATTTTCATTACGATCAAGTAACCAAAATTCAACTTGCTCATAACTTTTTGATCAAGAGTTACTTTTAAAATTTGTTGGAAGCTCATTATAGGTTAATATACGTTGTATTTTTAATTTGTAGCCATCATTTCCATATAAAATAGCTAAAAGACGTCCTAATTTTCTTCTATTATTGTCATTATAGCATAAATATTCTCCAATTTGATATTTAACTATAAAAAAATAAATATTTAAAATTCTAAATAAGCTATTTCTATAAAAATTAAATACTGTACTATATATATATCTCGATAAATATTACCTTGTCTTATCATAATACTATTATTGCCAAAACGAGAAGATTCACCCCAAATTTCTCCATGAAAGAATTCTGAATGTTCGTCAGTTTCAATGGCTGGTCCAAAGTACATTCGATCAAATATTGATTTATTGTTAAGAATATACCATATTATATCTGATATTGATAAATAATAAGCAGGCTTAATACTAGTAGTTATTGATGGAGTTTTTTTAGTAGATATTTTAATGGAATGTGATCGAATAGGTATTAACGGTAAACGTCACCGCCACTCTCTAAATCATCAGTTATTTGAAATAATATCACTGACACGAAATTGTGGATGCTTTAATATGTCAACTAATTCATCATATGCACGTGTAGAAATGCTGTGTTTTTGAATCCAACAAAAAAGTAATATGGCAGTAATACTTTCAAAATATGGTCCAAATTCACAATCATTTTGTAGTAACTTATCTGATTTTAATGCCTCATCAACAATTGCCTCGCTAATAATAGTATTTATATTATCTTCAAAATTATCATCTTCATTCAGATTATTATCATCATCATTAAAATCATTGTCGTTCAGATTATCATTATTATCATCATTAAAATTGTCATCACTGTCATCTTCGTTCAGATCATTATCATCATTATTAAAGTTGTTGTAACTGTCATCTTTATTTAGATTATCATTATTGTCATCATTTATATTTATATTATTAGCCTCACCTATATCATTATCTTTTTCGTTTAAATTATGATCGTTTATATTTAAATTATTACTATTCAAATTGACTTCATTTTCGTTTAAAACATTTGAAGATGTGTTTGTAAAAAATTTATGGCGTAAATAAAATGGTTTTTTATGTAAAGAATTAATTCTATTTCGAATCATGCTTATATTTTTTTAAAATATTTTAAAAGTAGAAATAATAAAATTTTGAGAAAACTTTACCAAAAAATATATTTAGGTTAAAAATAAAATTTTTATGAGTTAAACTTTACTGAAAAATATATTTAAGTTAAAATTAGTTAGGCTTTTTATTCATATTAGTCATAATATCTTTTTTTATTAATATTAGTCATATAAAAAGTCAAAAAAAGTTAAATCGTGTTAATTAGTAATCAATAAATAACATCAGATTTTATTGGAAACGAAATTAAGTTCTCACGATATTAATAAGCTAAGTAAAAAATATATAATAGAATCATATTAATTTATTATTGATAATCTAGTCAATTCTCTCTTTAAAAAATAAATTGCTGAAATAATAAAAACTATCATGCCACCAAAAACACGTAATAATAGTAAAATTCAAGAAAAAGTAGCACAGACTACTTCAATTCAAAATAAACAGAAACGAACATATACTAGGAAAAATAAAGCAGAAATGCTGCAATCTACTATAATTGGTGTTGAAGGGTCGCAAAAAAAACAAAAACGATCATATACTAGTAGACAAAAAGAAGCAGCAATACAACCATCAGATATTTATACTATAATTGATGTAGAAGAGCCATTGACACAGCAATTAGAAGATAGTATTACGCTAAAAAAAAGCAATGCACTTATTGATTTTTTACATGAAACTAATGATTATTTGTCTGGTATTTACATAATTTATTAATATTAAAGCATATTCTATATTAGATTTAATAGTATGGTATATTATATTAGATACCGAAGATGATGAAACTGTCCTAAAAGAAGTCACTAATAAAAATGATCTGGAAAAATCATCATAGCCACAACCAACTATGCCACTGAAAAACCAGCAAAAAACAACAAAAACAGCAAATACTAGGATTGGCATTGATGAAATAGATGATGATGAGGAAGCCGTTTCCAACCTAGTAAAGCTTAACGACAAGAAAGCCACTAAAAATGTATCTGGAGCCGTGGCAGGGTTAAATACGAATTCCACTCCTGGTAAATATTATTAAATAAATCTATTGATTATTAAAAAAGTTTAACTCTTATTTGTTATAATTAAAATACCAGTGGCACTTAACAATATAGGAAATATGTTTGAAATATGTATATGGCTGTCAAATAATCCGCATATTTTACAAGTAGCAAATCAACTTTGTGCTATGAGAAATATGTCACCACAATCCTTTGATAATGAAATAACATCTAAAACTTTGACAGTTTTGACAGCATCATCAGTGTCAACACTACAATCTGACGACAAGGTACAAAAAATTTTTTTTCTTATTCAGTTATAGTACATAAATAATAAATAATAGCATTTTGACTATAAGGAATCTGCACGTCTATGGTTGGAAGAAGCAAAATGTTTATTTTTACGATGTCGATCACCACCTGCGTCTAGTATTGAAGAACTCATTAAAGAAATATTTGGATATGAGCCATATACTGATAATGCCATAGACATTATTAAACATACAAAAAAAGTGTTTGGTGATTTTCGAAATAATTTTAACAATGATATTGATACACTAGTTATAAAATATAAAGAGCGGCAACAAAGGCAAGTATAGAGTTTTGTCATTACCAACCCTAAGTTCAATTCTCATTAAAAAAAAAAAAAAATAATTAATTAATAAAAATAGTAGCATATTTTTAATTTTCTTTACATACTGTCTTCTTTAATTAGGAGGGTCACGTTAAATGATCCTAAAATTGAGGATTTTATAGATGAAGCAGTAGCCAATAAAGTATTCTCCAGATTTCTTGCTGCTACAAATAGACGACTTTTTAATGAAAACGGAAATATGGAAATATTAGTAGGGTTATTACAATCTGCATTTAAAGCTAGTTTCAATAAACGTGATATAAAAGCTATCAAAGCATTGGATGCTATTACATATAATATGCAAGTATTTTCAAAAAGTGGCCGTAATATCGCTATGAATTTGGAATTATATTAATAGTAATAGTAAAATGCAAGATAAACTCATAGGAACTAGTTATGATATGTAATTATTTATCGTGATAATAATGTTTAAATATTTCTGGCAATGCATTAATTTATTTGCAAACATTCGTAAAATATATAAATATATAGATATAATATATTTATTTTTCACAATATTTTCATAAGATTTATATTTACATATTGTACATAAATTTTATAAATAATTTATAATAAACTTTGCAATTAATAAAAATTACGTGTGTCACGGTGATTGATCAAAATCAGACTTCGACTTTTAAGTTTCAAGCTAGTTTTAATCAATTCTTTTTTTTCTCAATTAAACTATCGAAACTTTTTTTAATTTTTTTTAAAAAGTTTTGATCAAAATTTTTTAATTAATTAATTATTTTTTTTTCAATAAACTGTCAAATTTCTTTTTTAAAAGTTTAATCAACTTCTTGAAAAGTTTAGTTTTTGATACTTTTTTTTAGTTTAAAATTTCAAAAAAAATTTTTAATGCGAGATTTTGGTATGTGCAATTTTTTTTTTAAATTTTATCCCTCTTTAAACGAACAAAATCCACCTATTCAACATCTAATAATCTATTATTAACACTTTACATTTTTTTTAGAAGGTTTTTATGTTTCTTGAATGTGAAATTTTGATAAGTGCAAATTTTCAACTTTTCTTCTTTACCTGTCTTCTAATAAACATTTACTACAGTTTGTTTTCTTTCTTTTATTAGACAGTTGGTTTTTTAGCTCTTTGTACATGAATTTCAGTGAGTTTTTCTTTGTTTCCTATAAATACTTTTAATGAATGGTTATTAATATTTCTTTTTTTTTAGACGGATCTATAATATCGATGTAACACTATTAAAGCTAAAGTTGATCGCCTTGTATACAGTACCAATGTACCGAATTCAAAAATCTATCTTACAATATATCAAGGTGATGGTACGAATATTAGAGTCATGGGATCTTGGTAGGAAATCAGTTCATTTCTCTTAGCAAAACGTTTCATAATATGTTACATTTATACTTTTTTAGATGGTTGTTTCTTCGGATTTCATTAGATACATGAAAATTCGGTAAGTGGGTTTTTCATTGTGTCAACTTATTATTTAACAAAACATTTCTTGACATTTCAACTCTTTCTTTTTAGGTAAATCTGGATGTATGGGAAACCTTTAATAGAAAATGACTTTTAACTTTTTTTTGTATGGAAGAATTAGCTCCGACTTGAGAATTGAAATTCCAGGTGAACACGGAGATCATCAGATCAATCAGATGATTGTAATACCATTGTCCAAATCAGGTTTCCACCTTGTTATAGTTGTGTCACCAGGGGCGCTTTGTCAATGGAAATTCGGTACGTTGATCGCTTAAAAATCCGCGGCTATCCAATTATAACAAGAGGAACATTAGATAATCATGCATATATATTTTTACATATTGAAATAATATTATTAATTACAAATGGTTATATTATAAAAGATTTTTAATTAGATTGTAATTTAAATTGTTAATTGTTATATTTGAGTTATTTGTAGTTTTACGAAAAATTTTATGTTGTTAGCAAAGTAATTTATAATGTTTTTAAAATACTGTAAAAATACCTATAATACGCTTTTCTATGTATATTTTCAATGAATTAACAATATTATAAAAAGAATTGTTCTGATGCGGTCAAAATACTGTGCAAATCTCATTGTAATACTGGATTAACATCAGAACAATTCATTAATAAAAAAGGATCGTCACATTACCCTAAATATATCTTGCATATATCTTAGTAATAACGTAATGATACCTCGCAAAAATTCAAGGTTTCTGCAAAGTAGGAAGAAGTGAAAATGGCCAATACTATTATTACTCTCAACTGTCATCTTTTTACCTCGCACCTTGCCTGAAAGAATAGGTTTAACGTAGGAGGGCATTAATATGCTTAAAATCTCTACCAAGTACTGACGAAACAGTTGATCAGTTAAAGGATTAAGATTAGAGAAAAATAGCAATCCTTATTTGAAAAGGTGCAAGATCGATGATACCAGAGGATACATCTATTGATATTCAAACGGAAAAGGAATAGCTCTATATGAGTTGATTTGACATTTTCAAAACATAATGTTTCATTTTATATAGTCAAATATGTATACTTTAGTACATTAATTTTATCTTAAATAATTAGGCTTTATTTTTTAGCAAAATCTCTTATTAGTTATCACATGGTGCAATGTCTGTGCAAAATTTTTTTTAATTTTAAACTTTATTTTAAATATTGTAATATTTATGCTATATAATTTATTACAATGTAGACATTTCTAGAATATCCGTTAAATAAAGTATCTATCTAGTAAAAGAAAACAAACTTACCCTTTCAGATATGTATAAAATTAATTAACACAAAAATCAACAGCGAATTCCTAAAGAGCTTAATCTCTATATAGTATTAAAGATACTCGAATTGGATGTAAATAATATATTTAGCTATAAAACTAAATTCAATCCAATCTTTTTTATTATCAGAAGTAAAGCTCTAATCAGATCAGTCCTAATCTGACAACCCAGACTAAAAATTCAGATTGTTCAGTTCGGGTTGATACTTCAACTTGGACTGAAATATTTAGTCCAATCCAGTTTTGAATTATAAATCTAACCCAGATTGAATTAAATGATTTAGAATTAGGTTGGACTAAGTAAATATTTTTGCAATAGTTTTATATTAAAACTAGCCAGTATTTTTATGGCGAGTATTCACCGTAGGACAGGTTGAGTTGTAGTGTGATAGGTTGGTGACTTGATCATCTGATTTTTTGTTTTTTTATTTAATAAATGAATATAACAACATATTTTTGTGTAATATTCATGGGGATAAAGTATTTTAATGAATTTATTTGTTATTTTTTTATTTATTGAATTTGTTATTATGCTGAATTAAATAAAAGGTGGAAACAGTTTTTTTTGATTGTTTATGAGAACATGTGGAAGTCTTTAGTATTTGTGAATGATGTTAGGATAAACCATAAATGCTGATTTATTGAGGTGAGATATGTTAACATTGTCCCATGTGGAGCACTTGCTGAGGGTGACGTATGCTTGACCAGAAGATGTTACTGTTTAATGCAAGTGTAACTTTCGGTAGGATCAATCCTTGGGTCTTGTGAACAGTAAGCATGAAGTAATTTTGCAATAGGAACTGGGTGTGTCAACTGTTATTCCCATTGACATTGAAATAATAGGTATGTTTGTAAACAACAATATTTATTATTGATGCCCTAACAGATAACGCAACTCAGATACACTGCTCAAGTAGGTTTATATTGGAAGTTACTCCTATGGTACCATTACATATACGAAGTTAGGTTGTTTTTGATTTGAATATGTAGCATGAATGTAATGTGAGGAGTTCCATTGGTCAGAATTTATAAGATTGGATGCTTGTGATAGTAAGAAATTGTTTGAAGGAACAGGAAGTAAGTTACAGATAGAAATGTGTAGAATTTGTTCCATATTTATAGAGAGATGTTATTTATTTGTACCTCTTCTAAAAATCAGTAGAAAGTCATATCATGCTTACCTTAATATTTTGTATAGAGGAAAGAAAAAGAATCTCTTAATTTTACATACAAAAAATATAAATAAAATATAATAATAGATAGTACTGGATACAAAAAAATAGCTTTTTTTATATAAAATAAAAAATAAAAATAGAAAATAAAGATTACATACAATGTACGATCCTTCACAGCTTATGAATTTCTCCTTTAAGAAGATTACTTGATCATCTTTAAAATCTTAATTTTTGTTTCAATATTCTGATCTGGATCTGAAGGTTATATATGCCTTGATTTTTAAATAGATAACCTTGGCTGGATCATTACCATCAGTTCTTGTAATACCTGTGATTCCCTTGATAGTATATTCTTGATCAATTGCTTAGTAGAGTTATGAACATAACAAAAGATTGCAAGTTTTGTGAAAATTATTATTTTTTTGAATTTAGAATTTTTTATTTATCAAAGATGTATGCAAATATAAGTAAAATTTTTCTTTTTTTTTTGAGGTAAAAAACTTCCAAATTTCTTATTCTGTGTATGTGAATTTTATTCTTTTTTAGACTTAATAATAATATATTTTTTGTACTATTCACTTTTTTCTCTAAAACTAAATAAGCAGAAGTAATTATTACCATTTTCGAAATTACTGACAATTTCTGATTTTAAACAGTGATAGTGCAAATTATGTGTAATTTTTCACGTCAAAAATTTGAATACAAAATTTACATGAATTTTTATTATATTTTCATTGGATTTTTTTTAAAAACAATAAATTCAATACTTTAGAAGCATTTTTTCAAAATTTTGGTAAATACTTTATATAAAAAAATTGTATTTTTTACTGTATTTATTTTATATTATTAGATTTTTATATGTAAAAAATATTTTGAAATACTTTGAAACATACTGAAATAATTTGAAATAACTTGAAATAACTTGAATAACTTTGTGTAATAATGCACAAAATAGTTATGCCAAATATTTCATATATATAATGCTGAATTGATGATTATACCACTATACACATCAGGAAATTTTTTCGGGTGATATATAGCAATTTATATCACTTTATCAATATTTATCGCCATAAAATACCGATAATTAACGAAATATATTAATTAACCATAATTATCTGTTGATAAATTTCGTTATCTGCAGATATTGATAAAT
>QZLH01001634.1:0-26066 GCA_003833135.1 Oehlia diaphana
ACAGACAAATGGTATAAATTTGTACTTTAATTTTTGTTTGAGTTTTTATTATACTAACTTTTTTTTCGAATTTTAGATTGTGAATTCATCAGTTTTTTTGGATTTTTTTTGAAAATTATGGGATTTTTTGTGGAATTGTGGATTGAATTTTTTTATTTTCATAGGAAATTTTTATTAATTTAGTATTATTTCGTATTATTTTCGTATTATTTATATATTATTTTAGTATTATTTTCGTAGGAAATTTTTATTATTTTCGTATTATTTTAGTATTATTTTTGTAGTAAATTTTTATTATTTTCGTATTATTTTTTATTATTTTCGTATTATTTTCATATTATTTTAGTATTATTTTTGTAGGAAATTTTTATTATTTTATTATTATTTTCGTATTATTTTCATATTATTTTCGTAGGAAATTTTTACTATTTTTGTAGGAAATTTTTGTGATTTAATTAAAATAATTGGTAAATCAATCGAAATAAAATCACTGTTTTAAAACTTAAATTTGCTAAATTTCGTCAAACTTATTATGGTCGATTTTATTTATTTTTACAAATTGGCAATTTAAATCAATATCGATTTTTAGACGAATAGTCAATTGTTTATGACGAATTTCATTTGCATGGCAGGTTCGAATTTTATTGATATGTACAGCTGATTTTTTTAACTAATTCCAAAACTTTGCCAACTTCTAATTGCAAGTGGCAAGCATTACGGTGCAAATCGCCTATAAAATTAGTTGCCGATTTTTTTGGTACTGATCGGCTAAGGTCAGACCAAATTTCATCCAACATTCAGCAATTTAAAATTTTGCCGAAATGGACTATTCTGACCAGTGTGCTTTGTATGTGTTTCTGATAATACAAATTATATGAGTGGAAAATCTGGAGGTGCAATTTCTTTATTTAATAAGTTAAGTAATGCTAACTTATTTCGAATTCCTTGTGGACTTCATATTGCACACACATTATAATGAACAACTTTGAAGAAGTTACTTTTGGCAAGTTGCTTAATGTTAGTGGATTTTCACAAAAGAACTTCCAGCAAATTTATTACATTTAGTTTGGGATATACATGATGGCTATAATAAAATAGATAAAGATAAGCCAATGGGAATTCGATCAGATTATATTCACCAACTTTATGAAGAACGATTTGGATATCAACTGACAAAATATCAACAGCCTATTTGATCAAAATGGCTTTATGAATTAATATGTGCTGAACAATATTTAGAGCGAAGAGATATTCATATACAATTTACAGAATGGTTTTTATCTCGTCTTAAAGCCTGAAAAAAAACACCAAAAGCATATATAAAAAAATGGGAACTATTTCAGAATTGGCTCCATAATCCAATCTTAAATATTCAAATTAAATTACTAGTACGTTTTGGAAATGATTTTTATTATCCAATGGCCAAGTTTCTTACAGGATATGATTCAGAATTACAACTAATTCTGCATCAGTAAATCTTCTTCCTGGATGGCGTGCATATCAAATGTCTGATTTTGTAGTACATACAACAATGAGGCTTCAAAATATTGTTAAAGATCCTTATTCTTTTTTTGAAGCTGAATTATTAGAAGGTACTGATTTGTTAAATGATTATCAAATGAATAAACTTATTCAAGATCTTGAGCATGGTACTCAAAAGGCATTAGAACTTCACCAAAAATGGTTAGATTGTTGGTTGCATTTGCCATTAAGTATTTGTCATTTAGGCGGAAAATATGGTAGAGAATTTGCACGAAGCTTTGCCCACATTGTTTTAGAAATGCCTTTGCTATCTGTACCTTTATTAAGAGAACTATGCTATATGAAATTCATTGAGTTAGATAGTGAATGTGGTGAATTTAATGACTTTGGCCTGTCAGTTGTATTGAGAGATCCAACATTTAATAATGAATTTTACCAATTTATTCAAAAGCAGAAATCTCTAAATCAGCTTCCCAAGTTACTTGAATTTATCAAAAATAGAATTTGGCATATTGTCATCCATCAACAACAAGTAGAAGGGCTCTTTAATAAATGGAATTTAAAAACTCATCCAAACATGACAACCGAACTTCAGCAATCAAAAATTGAGATTATCGAGCATGCCACTTACTGAAATTGGTTGCAATTCTTCAGATTTGATAGAACTTAGGGCTAAAAAGCATCAAAAGCAAACAAATTCTAGAAGTTTAACCCAGAAAAATCTCACAGATGATGAGCGAAAAAAAAGAGCAAATACATTATTTGAAACTTTATTTAGCCAAAAATAATTAAATAATTTAAATACTGTAATTTAATTTTTCATTAATTGCTTAAAAAAAATAAAATTAAAAATTAATCAAATATCTGTGTAACATGAAAAATCTGATCATAGTAAATAATCAGCGTTGCTGATATACTTTTGATTAACTAGTCATCAGTGTACCACCCTAGTGTGATATTCAAGTATTTTATTATGAAACTTTAAAGAAAAACTTAATTACTTTATCACTTTTAAAAAAGAAAACATTTCATAAATTTATTAATTTATTGCTTATTTACAAAATAAATCACTTCTCTAAAAACATCGTATATTTATCGTGAAAGTGCGTGGATTTATAATCTGTCTTTCATACTTATTAATATTAGTTACTAAACTTTAATTCCCTTAAACTTATCTGAACTAGAGATGGCAACGGTTGGTCATGGTCGGTCATTGGTCGGTCATAACCGGTCAAGAACCTTTGACCAACCGACTGACCGTTTGACCGACCGTTTGACTGACCGGTCTGACCGACCATTTAACCGATCCTGAAAATGTTTGCAAAACATTTTTTTTTTATGAAATACTTAATAAAAAACGTTTTCGCAACATTTTCTATTAAAATAATTAAAAAATGTTTGCAAAACATTTTTTTATTAAATTTTATATTAAAAAACATTTCGCAAATGTTTTCAGGATCGGTTAAACAGTCAGTCAAATGGTCGGTTAAATGGTCAGTTAAACGGTCAGTCAGACCGGTCAGTCAAATGGTCGGTCAGAGGTCTTTGACCAACTGATATCGGTTACGGTCATGACCGGTCATAACTGGTTAATGACCGTGACTGTTGCCATCCCTAATCTGAACTGCTTGTGCCCATCTTTTATTACCAATAGTTTCTTGTTCTTCTGCAATTTACAATGCTTGACATAATATTAATTTGTAATCTTTAAAAAGTTGCATCTTTTGGTCATCATCATCATCACTCATTGAATTTACAATTGTGAATTGAGCAGTTTTATTATTATTATCCATTAAATTTGTTATATTGCTTAATGTATTATCTAAAAAAAAAAAAAATCAAAAAAAAGTTTATTTTTGTTATTGTCAATAAGCAGGGCGGACATGCATTATATCACAATGTCGATCACTTGCCGATCATGATATATGCGATATCACGTTAAATTTGAAGCTTTATTTCAAGCAATAAATGTTCTGACACATTATGTTAAATTATTTTATTTAATAGTTTAAATTTATCAATAATTTAATATAAAAGTACTGTGGCAAAATAAGGTGTGTTTCCAAAGTTAGATTTTATGTCAAATTTTCAATAATTAATATATATGCCGATCATCTGCTAATCTGCTTCGGGCGAAGCCACAGATCTTCGGGCGAAACTTGAAACTTTTACAGTATATTATTTAGGTATTCAAGAATCAATGGCTAAAATAAACATTGATAATTTTTGATAACCCAAAAGATATCATTAAATAATGTTTACAATTATTGTAAAATTGATATATGTCTGATATTTGGCAAAATTTTTATGAATTATTTTAAGAATTAATTTATTAACAATAAATAAAATAAAGTAAATAAAATTGAAATTTTACACATTATTATGTAGAATTTGAGAAAAATTAATTCAACGGTATTTTTTTATGTGATAATATTGGCCAAGTGATCGGTAAAATGATCAGCAATATCGTGATAATATGGAGATGTCCGCCCTGTTTTGTCAATATGATAATATAAATATTATTTACCTCTATTTGAATTAAAAGGTGGATTTTGCATTGATTTTTCGCCTGGTAAAAATATAAATGTATATATCTCTTGACGTTGAACTTTGTAAAAAAAAAGTAGGATTAATTGTAAATTGAGAAGCATTAATTAAATTCTTACAAAGAAAAAATTGATTTTTAAAAAGCCCAAACAAGAATATATCCACTTTTCAGTATCAGTAAATATTCATTATTAATTTCTTTTTTTGAAAATTATTCCACTCCTTTTTAAAACCATTTCACCATGAAGGTTTTTCACGACCACATAAATACTTATTGTTGTTGATGATGTGTAAGAAGGGACTGCCAGAAATGACGTCATTTCCTAAGGGGGGAGGGGGGTTAAGACCATGATGATGTTACACATCTTCCATTTTTAGACACTTGTAGTTAATATAATTCTAGCCAGAATTATTTTTTAATTTTACATTTCCTAAAATGAATGATGACATGGGGGGGCCAAAATCCTAAAATTTAAATTACGTCATTTCTGGCTATTCCCTAAATTATTAAATCAAGACATGGTCAAAAAATTTTTTGAAATATTGCAATTAAATCTATACTATTAGTTAAATCATGTTCTAAATATTTATTAGTATTGATTTCAAATAATTGTTTTGACATTTCTTCTGGAGTTAAAAGTTCTACCTCTGTGTTAGATTGATTATATTATTCATATTGCAAAGTAGCTTTATGAGACATATATTACAAGTTTTAAATTGCTGGGTATTTTCATTAATGTTTTTCAACATTTTTTTACATTTTTGTAAATTTCTAGTAGTTACAATATCCATGTTGAAAGTGGAAAAGCAATACTTTAATAAAAGTTTAATTAACTAATATTTATGTAAATTACGTAACTCTTTAATCACAATCATGTGATATGTGATGATCATATGATTTACGCAGAATTTTTTGGGGTGTTCTTGAGGTAGTTGTAAAAAATTTTTCCAACAAAAATCTCGTGGAGACTTTCGGCCAATCAAGGATTATTTTTTGAACACATGACTTTGCCATCACAAGACTTGGAATGAAAAAAAGGATACCACTATATTTAGGGATGCTTTTAAATTACGGGCTAGGAGCAAGGCGGTCATCACGAACAATAAGGATATAGGGGTGAAAGAGATTTAAGACGTTAGGAGGAGTTCACGAATATCTGGGTTATGGGGGTGAAATGTTCTTAGTCGGCTGTTAATTAGGAGGTAAAGCAGGAATAATAGTATAGTTTAAGTTTAGATTAAATAGGTTAGAATCCTATGGGTTTAGTAGTATTTAAATAGATTCATGGATGATAAAGCAGGGGTCGAGTTTAGTTTTACCACCACTTTATTATCTATTACGCATAACGTCTGCATGGAGATTAGACTCCTTTATGATTTGCTGCTAGATTCTCGTGAGCTTAGAAGAAAGTGATGCATAAACAACAAAAGACCAAAAAGCGTGTGTCCTGAACGGGATGTAGGGACGCGCTGTATCGCCAAGTATGCATATAGGTCTTAATTCTTTGTAATTTGTTTTTTTTGTTTTGTATTTGTATTTGTTTATCATAAATAGATACTTTATTGATGGCATGCTAATAAGTTTGGATTGTGTTTCGCTATCACATAGACGTCATAGACTAATAATGTTTATATATATATATATATATAAGGTTCCAGATTCTTATCTAGGTCAAATAATCAGAATCCGGATTGGATTTACAACTGATCGGCAATAATTCTGGCCAGAATTCATCACGCCGGCCAGATTTACAAATTTGGCCAAAATTATCTAAGACCGCGAAATTTTCATAATTCCAATTTTACCAATTTCATATTATTCAGTATTATCTCAGACTATTGTTTAACATTTCTTTGCAAATTAACTAATTAAAATTTTGCATAAACAAGATATTATTATATACAGCTAAAGATTACTATAGATAGTTGGTAAGGCTATTGTTAAAATGTTAAAATGAGATTTGTTTCTTCTTTCAAAAATTAAAGAATCATTTGAATCAAATTATATAACACTAAGATTTTAATTTTTAAAAAAAGTTGTTATACTGTAATTATAAATTTTATAATATCTCAATTTTTGTAATAATTTTCATTTAAAATCAGTTGACCAACATGTGATGCGTTTTCAGTGTTTTCACTTTCAGTATTTAAAATTTTGTCTATGGTCGTGCTTTAATGAAAAAAATATATACTTATTTCTATAAATAATTTGCAAATCTTACAGTAATTATTTAAAATTACAGTGATGTGCAAAAAAATAAATAAATAAAGATTCATCCGTATTCCGGATTAAATCGGATATTTTCATCCGGATTATAATCCGGATGAAAACCGCAAAATCCCGATATCCGGAAAAAAAAATATCCGGAAGCACTAAGATCGTATTGATTAGCGATCATATTCTCTGATTTTGCGTATGATGAATCGATAATTTTTCATCAAGAAAGCAAATGTATCACGCGAATCACGGGATAATCACTGCTAAGCCTATTTTAACTTTTTTAAACTTTGTATCTTTTCTCTCATCTCTCCTTTGTTTTCCCCTTTCCCTTCCTTCTTATTCTCATGCCTTCTGTTGAAAAATCTTTACAGATATTTTTTAGACTATTTTTTTATTTATTTTTAGGTTGTTCTTTCAGCTCTTGAGTAAGTAATTTTTGGTGAGTTAAATTTTTTAATTACTCTTATTTAACAAACGATTAACACTTTTTCTTTCTTTTTTTTTTAGTTGGTTTTGAGTCATGAGATTTTTATAAAGTAATTTTAGTTTTTTTTTAATGAATTTTACTGACAATTCATTTTCTTTTAGATTTTGCCGAAACTCATCCAAAGCTGCCTGAAATGTTTAGCAGATCAGCGATCTTTATTTTTTTTCTGATAATTACACTTACTATCTGTAAATATACCCTAAACTACTTTATTAATTCCCATTTTTATATCTATATATATGATTAATTTTTTTATTCTAACCTAGCACGCATATTTTACACATTTTTTGTCTTCCTTTTCCTTTTTTTATGGAAGTCTTGTCAAACAGCTTGCATTTATTACCATATTTTATCTTGGAACTCTTCTCACGTTGGTATTTTATTATTATTATTTTCCATCACATTCAATCCCGCTAACCACTCTCCAACCATCTTAATTTTCTTCACCTCAACTTCCTTTTTTACTTTTTCATTCTTAACTTCTGGTGGCTTGTTGATTTGATAGACGGTATTTCTTCATTTAAGATACCTTGTCTAAATTTATTCAATTTATTTTATTTTATTTTTGGTATCCAAAAGACAAGGTATATTTTGGAATTTTTTGCATTTTTTTCATTAAAACGTATACTAACGTTCTTTTAATTTTTTTTATAAAGAGTATGGCTTTCTAGCCCTTTCAAGATGAAATGGACATAAGGTATGCAATGGAAGAATATTTTTTTTTAAATTTTTTCATTATGAACGTTTACTAACATTCTTCTCTATTTTTTTTCTAGAGAACGGCTCCCCGGACCTTACAAAATGAAGTAGATGCAAGGTATGCTGGGGGAAGAGGAATTTTATTTTTTTTTTTAAATTTTTTCGTTAAGAATGTTAGTTCTTTTTTAGAGAACAGCCGATTTGCCAATTTCATGGGCTCAAGACCAGTTCTCTTCGTGAAAATGTTAGAATTCACATATTCTTTCACTTTTTTTTTTTTTTTTTTGTTTCTGTTATTTTTTTTAACTTTCATCTTTTCTTTTTTAGGTCTTTGACCCTTCTTTTTTTAGGTTTCGATGGTTCTCTTTGGAAACGAAAGTGTGACCAGTTTTTACTTTTTCTATTTTTTTTTGTTTAATTTTCTATTACTAACATTTATTTGCTTTCTTTTTTTAAAATTTTAGACGGCTTGTTTATAAGGTGTAAGTTTTGGTATCTTGCTTTCTCTTAAGCTTACATTTAACAAAACAATTTATTCTGTTTTTTTAGGCGAAAAACTTACCTCAATAATTTAATTCAAACCCTTTCTGAAAATATTACTAAATCAGTGCCAGCAGGAGAGTAATAAAATGGCCACTTTTGAATTCTATACTTTTGATACTGACAAATAGGTCAGTGGACAGATTCATTCCTTTTTTTATAATTTTGATTTCTAATCAGAGCTTGTAGGACCCAGAAATATATATAAAAGGGTCAGGTTTGAGTTTGCGTATTTTGAACTAAAAAAATCATGAAAATCTTTCCTTTTTTAGATAATTTTTGATAATGCCAGTCAGAATTCTATTTACTATTATAGTAACCGGCTGACATTATCATAATTCCGGCCCTGAAAAAATGCGTACAGTTCATAGTAAAAAATTTTTTTCATCACCTGACCCTTATATATATATTACTGGGTTGAGCTTGTTTGGTTTTTTTTCTCGTAAATTTTCCCTTCATCTAAGCGCAACATTTTCCCTCGATTACTACACACTTTATTGTCCTTTTTGCAATTTTGGCAAAAAAATTTCTTTCTTTCCCGACTTGATAAATTTCAGATTGAGAATAATTTTTGGTAATTATCATATTGAAGACTCACTATAATACTTTAAAGTATACTATTTTAGCAATATGCTTAACAAATTTATGATGGGATCAAGTGGGCTCAAACTACCAACCCCTCCTCTATCGAACTATGCTTTTTAGACGAATTTTTTGTGAGATTTTGGTAAACACTTTGTTTTTTTTATTTATTTTTAATGAATAGTTACTTAATAATTCAATTTTTTTTTTAAAAAAAGGTTTCATTCTTAGGGTCTCTTGAACACACGGACTTAGTTGGTGTTTTTTAGTTTCAATTTTTTATATTAACGAACTGTTGTTAGCAGTTCGTTTTTTTCATTTTTAGGTGGTTCCCAACGTGGGATTTGATTGGCATACGTTAGAAACTTATGGTAATGAAATAATAAAAAATTTTAAACAGTTGTAAATAAAATATAAGTTCTTAAACATTTTCAAATCGATAATCTTCAATAGTAAATTTGTAAATTACAATGATTTACCTAATAAAACTTTAATAAATCATCACCATTTCAAATAAATGATGTATTAACCAAGAAAAAAATTTTTTACTACGATTCCAGTCCGATAATTTAGTGAGCGATCGTCTTAATGTGCAGTAACTTCAAATCGTATCCAAATCATTGCTGAGAGTTCATGATTGATTGCACGATTTGGCCACGATTTGATTTTGGTCACAATTTAATACATCTCAGCAAAGGGTATACGATATCAATTCAAAAATTTTCCAGCCTTTACATCTGGGTCTAATAAAGTAATATGAATATGTCAACACATTAAAAATATTTGTTTACTTTTCTATATGTGCGATTATAATTAGACTTTAATATATTACCAATATGCAAATCACGATGAAATAATTCCTTTTCATGAATACATTTAAGTCCAAGTATAGCATCTTGTAAATAGTCAATCTTTTTGTCCAAATTTAATTTACTATGATTTTTATCCAAACAATTTCGTGAGTTATTTCATAAAATCCAATAATAAAATTATTGTCTATTTTTCCTTTATTATGTACCGTAATCTATAAGAAATTTAAAGTTAAGTTACAAATATAGTATTAATAAACTTAACAATTTCAACATTTAATTATCGTTACCATCTTTTATTGCGTAAGCTTTGAAAACTCCGTTTTCTTTTATTTTCAAAATTTAAATTCATTGGGAGCAATAAATTTATTAGAAATAATTTCGTACAAAATATTCCTATGTATGATATTCCTCCGTCCATCCAGCAGAGAACATAAAACTACCTTTTCCGATACGAAGAAAATAATATTTTTTATTTACCAGACATTATCTAATAACACCAATTTTTTGTAAATGTTAAAATGGTAAGACGTTTAATATTAATTAGAACAGCGGTCACGGTAATTAGACGGTCATGACCGTGACTGATATCGGTCGGTCAAAGACGATTGCTTGACTGTTTGATCAGATTGGCAGCCAAACAGTCAGCCTAAGCGGTCGGTCAAAGCGGTCGGTCGGTCAAAGGTCCTAAACATGTTATGGCCGACCGATGACCAACCATAACCGATGCCATCCCTAGTTAGAACCACCTAACACTAGCCAACTTTTCAATAAAAATGAAGTTATAACTTTTGTAAATTAATTTTAAGGTTTTCATATGGTTGAATTCCATACCAGATGTCTAATTTCACACGAAGGACAGTCGGAAGATTATATTTAACGACAATTAAGATCACGTAACGAATTTCATTTGTAAGTTAGATTATTAAGAAAAAAAATGCTTTCAATGTCATTTCATCATATGTCATTATTATTATAGGTATTTTTCCAAAATTAGTCACCCGCCGAAATTAAGCACCCCTACCAACTTTTCGAACTTTGATAAAAAGATTTTTATATAAAAAACTAATAAAATAACTTCCAAAATTAAGCACCTCCTCAAGTTTTTTAACAAAATTCTTGTAAAAAGGGGGTGATTGATTTTGGAAAAATACGATACAACAATGAAATATTGACTCGCATACTCATTACTAATCCACTATGGAACAAATCAATACTAGTTCTAATGAAGTTATTATATTCATCACTATAAATTATTTATAAGTTCCAAAATTATAAAACTTGTGACACATGTTGCAACATTTATATATGATGTCATTTGCAGCTGTAATTTGTAACTTCAACCGCAGTACTATTTAACCTTACTAATTTCGGTAAATTTTTATTTAATCCATAATTTGAGCATAGTTTAACAGACAGGGAACGCACTTTTTTTGCTTAACATATTATTTAAATATTTTTTCTTGTGAAAATAAAAAAACTTATCTATTACATTTATTTATTATGAACTTCAATGATAACATTAATTATATTAAAAAACAAAATGAAGTAACTAACTAACCGTTTTTTTTATAAAGTTCTTTGTTTCTCTTTTATTTTATCACATAAATACCGATAATGACACGTGACACAAAAAAATGGTCGTGAAATAAATGCACCGTTCTTTCTGGACAAACTTTTAAAATTTTTTATCACCCGAAAAAAGAATAGCAGTATCGATTTAAAATATACAAATAAAAAAAATTATGTCTTTATTATTCGATAGAGAAGTACCATGCATAATGTATATATTTATATTTTTACTTATTATAATTTATTTATATTCTTTTAGAGTAATAAACTTACCAGGAAATATATGGTATATTTGTTTGATTAATAAGTTAGTCCCGAAACACTCCTGGACTAATATCTGCTAGGATTATACCTTTGGCAAATGGAATTTACGCCCAACCCGTGATGGCGAATGAAATGGTTTTGGTGCGGAATAATTTGAGCGTTTGACACAAGACCGACAACAAAATCTCGACAATCCAATATCTTGACAAGTCAAAATCCTGACAAGTCAAAATCCTATTTTATTAGAACACACATCACAAAATTGTCGATATAATGGCTTGTCAGGATTTTGGATTGTCGAGATTTTGTTGTCGATCTTGTACCAGTTAACCGAATCAACTTTTTAGTAAGTTAAAGTTTTTTTTTTAAAAAAAAAAAAAAAAAAAATTGTAAGTTAACTTACAAAAAAAAATTCATCTTGTTTCTTATACCTATAAGTCTATCACTGTGAGGAAAATAAATTACATTATTTATAATGCAAAAGTAGTATTCTATTTTATGTGTGTACATATTTTAAAAGTAACCTTTTTTTAATGGTATATTGTGTAATAACTTCTTCCATGAATTTTTAATTAATTTTCCATGATATTTAATTTAGGGATTGGAATCGACTAATCTAAAATCGACAAACATAGTAAAATCGATTCTCGAGAATCGATTCTCAGAAATTTTTTACATATAAGTTAACTTGACTCCAAAATAATTTTTCATACCGGCCAAGTGCTGATAATTTTTGCTGAAATTAGAGTCGTCTATAAGAAAAATCTTGAAAAGATTCGATTTTCGATTCCTTAATTAATTTTTTGAATACAAAGAAATATGCACTTTGCTATTGAAGAAGTCTGTTGGAGCGAGTCTAGAGGATTGCAGACTAAGGCCGTTCCAACTTGATTTTTTGTTTAACGTCCCCCACTCCCTTTATTTTTTAAAAATTTTTGATTTAATAAACACATA
This sequence comes from Oehlia diaphana, assembly GCA_003833135.1. NCBI lineage: Eukaryota > Fungi > Glomeromycota > Glomeromycetes > Glomerales > Glomeraceae > Oehlia > Oehlia diaphana. The sequence goes on from QZLH01001634.1 coordinate 12,158, forward strand.
TTAATAAATACCCCCCCTCTAATTTTGAAAAAATTTAAAAGCTAATAAACATATAGTGATAAATATTCCCTTTAAATTTTGCCTGAAATATTCAAATTTTCCTATGTTTATTTATTTAGTTTGTTTAACTTAAGCCCCCCTCCCCCTTTAATTTTTTCAAAAGGCCTGGACGTTAAACAAACAACTAAATTGGAACAGCCTAAGCAAAAGAATTAAATCATATAATATTGAAGTTAGTAAATATAAAAATTTATATATTAGAGAATATAAAGTTCATAACTTACAATTCATGTTGCTGAACAAATACATTTAGATAATTACGTATTTTTATGTATCAATGTTAATTGTGAGGAAGCCAATTGTTCTAAATAAATAAAAAATTAAAAATAAATAGAATGCTCAAAATCAAATTTAAAAATTTTAAAGCTTTTTATTTGCCCAATTTGAATATAAAAATCGAACATTTGAACGCGCATAAATTATTATTGAACGAGAATCGTCAAGCATAGCGTTTCACTCATGCGGAATTTTAAAAACTCGAAGGTTAGCCATATTGTTAGTTTAAGTTTTAATTGAAAGAATTAACAGCTCGTAATATACATGCTATTCAGTTAGTGGGCTATAAAATAAATTAGAAACACATTTATGACACAATTATTGTTAAAAGAAAACATAACGATCATATGATTATGATCCGCTTCTTTTAAAAGCGAATCACAAATTTTTGCGTTACCAACATGAATATGATCAACATCCATTGTGCAACAAAAACCGGAATCGGCAACCCGAAAAATGGATATATAGTATTTTAATACCTTTTTTGACCTTAATTTTAAATCTTCCCCTTTTTCTTTTCTTTTTTTTTTTTTTTACACTCCCGTTCATAATAATAATATGGCATGTTCGAAAATATTTTCAGGTGATTTACCTGAATTAATATACGAAATTGTTCGATATTTTCGGAATGATTATAAAATGTTATATTCGTGTATTTTGGTTAATAGATTATGGTGTCGTTTAACAATTCCATTATTATGGGAAGATCCATTTTCAATCGCTGTAGAAGATTGTAATTATTATTACTTAAATGAAAGTTATGAACTTAAAAATTATGATTTTATCGGAACTTATTTATACAATTTAAATGACGAAGATAAAACAAAATTAAATGAATATGGAATTGATAATAACGTATTTCCTTTAAATACATTATTTAATTATCCTAGTTTTATTAAATGTTTAAATACACAAAATCTTAGTTTTTCTATTGAAGAATGGATTAATAATGTTGGGACCATAACAAATGATGAACGATCTCCTATTTCACCTAATCAAAATCCACTTTTTGATCAAAATAATATTCTTTTATCAAGATTTATTATATTATCATTAATTAAAATATTTATTGATAATGAAGTTAATTTATATACTTTTGAACTTGAAATTACAAGTACTTTAATTTCTGATAATGAATATTTTAATTCAATTTTTAAATTAATTTTACAAAATCCGAATTTAATTTGTAATATTAAAAATTTAAAACTTTATTTTAATGAAACAATTACAAATGTAACATTTTTAAAATGTTTATATTATAATTGTAATTCAATTTCATCACTTTCTTTTCGTTTTACTGATAATAATAATATTAATAATGAATCTATTACTGAAAATTTATCAAAAATTATTAATTCACAACAAAATATCAAAAAAATTTTATTTGAAGATAATGATTATCCTTTAATTATTTTAAAAAATTCTAATTGTTCAAATACTTTAAAAACTATTATATTTTATAATATAAATTTTAAAAATGTTTTTATTATAAAAGAAGTATTCGAACAATTAAACGTTTTAGAATCTGTTCATATTATTCATTGCCTTTCTTTAAATTCCAATATTATTAAACAAATTGTTAGTATTAATGGACCTTTTAAATTAAAATCCTTATTTTTGAATGAGAATGTTGTATTAAATATAGAATCTATGAAATTATTATTACAAAAATCTGGTACTTTTTTAAAAAATATTGGATTTGAATTATTAATAAGTAATGATTTAAAAGAACAATTACTTAGATTAATTATAGAATATTGTAAGTATATTAAATTTTTTAAATTACATGGGTACGATAATCAAAACATTTATTCAACTTTTGGTTTAATTGAAAATCTTGGACAAAATCTTAATTATCTTTCTATTAATTTTTGTAAATTTCTTGTTTACGATTATGATTACTTAAATGATGATAGTGAACTTAGTTCAATAGTATTAACAAATTTAGGTCAAATACTTCCTTTTAATTTAGAATATTTGAATTTATCTCTCAAGATTAATCCAAATGATTTAGTAACATTTTTTAAAAATTCTCGTAATACTTTTATTAAGAAATTATTGATTAGAAATAAAATGTTAGATGATAGTGATGATATTTTACCAATTATAAAGGAATATTTAATGAAAGAAAAAAGGATTGATTATTTAGCTATTGAAGAAGTTTTTCTTGATAAAAGGGAAGAATTGTTTTCTTTAAAAGATGAAGTTAAAGAATTTGAATTATATAATATTAAAGTTTTATGCTATGATGATTTAGATATACAAGTTTATGAATTTGTAAAAGAAATGGATTAATTTTTTTTATTTTTTTAATATATAGTATTTCTATGTAAAAAAGGACATTTTATTATTATACGTAAATAAAGCGGTCATAAATTTTATATTCGTTCATATTAAATAGAAAAAAAAAATTTTCATTTTATTATATACAAATAAAGCGTTCATATAAATTTTTTAAATTCTTTACAACAAACATAAAAATTATTTAATCTTATATCAATATCATAATACTGAACGTTACAAACCTGAAATTTGAGATCCCGATAATTATAATACTGAAGATGTAATTCGCATTCAAAGATATATCATTAATCCTAACACTTCATAATCCAGTAAATTCAACGGTCATATCTCGAAACACATGGAAAATTCGTAAATTAATATATCGAAAGTCATTTTTTACTTTTAATATTCGCATATCACTTTTTTATTTAATTTAATTACTTTTCTTAAATTTAATTATGTAATTATAATTGTTGATTCTTTTATTTCTTTTTTTGTAAAAAAAAAAAAAAACAAATTGCGTTATTTATTTACTTGTTTTATTTTATCATAATAAATTCTTGGATCTTCGTTGTTCGCTTATTCTTTTTCTCGCAAACAAACATAGATGATAAATGAACCAATCAGATTAAGAGGGATTGATAAGGAAATCTCCGAAATCAACATAGATCATCTACGGAATAGTCGGAATGGTCTAAGTTGTGAAACAAAGAATAGTAATATGACATTATTGTGAAACAATTATTCTCTTTAAGTTTTTTTTATTTATCGTTACTAATATGTCAATCATTTAAATTGGTAGTACAGCCAGCTCTCGATATAACGAACCCAAAAGATTATAGAAAGAATTGAATTGGCTGATTCGTTATAACATAACAAGCGATATTTGGCTTATCGATTGGTTAAATGTCACGTGCTGGGAAAATTTCGAGTTCGGTTATATCAAGAGTTGACTGTAAAAACTATACATGTGCAGTACAGTAAATATATAGTACATTCGAAATATATAGTATATAGACTATTGACTTCAATAGTAGAAGTTTTAGGTAATAAAATTTTTACCCACACTTTTTGACCTTTATTTTTTTCGGTGAACGAATATTATTATTTAAATTGTTAACGTGATCTTACTAATAATCCTTCCGTTCTCATTATCATTCGCAAAAAATATATAGTCGTTCAAAAAAGAATCCAAATTACACATTTTTTCCTTAAAAATAAAAACCTCATAAAAAATTTTATCCGTTATTCCTGTAAAAACTCTGTAAAGATGAGCATTTCACGGATCCATTCACGGAAAATGTGAATAAATCGATAAATTCCGTGATATAAGGTTATTAATTCCGGAAATATGAGCCTTTTACGGAAAAAAAAATGGAATATAAAAAACAGATCGACTTGTTTTACAGGGAAATGGACGCCTCGGATCATTAGCAAATTCATTAATAGTGGTTTATTCTCCTAATGATGGTGAAAAAAATTAAATCAGCAATAGGCAGCGTTAGTTAAAAACAATAGACTAAAATAATTTATCAAATAGAAAATATTAAAAGTTCGAAAAAGATAATTCTAGAGTATCATATTTCTTGTTTTTGAATTTTATGTTCGAGAAAAGATCGTAGCTCTTATTAGTTATAAACTGCCGACGGTTAACTCATGCATGTAAAGGACGTGGACTGTTTGGTGGATCGGATTTATTTCTTCGCTAAAGTAAGAGCATATATTTGTTTTATGAAAACATTTTGTAAGATCTATCAATAAAACTGGAGTTATTTTTAACTCCAAAAATCAAAAAACTCGATTATTGGTCATTTGTTTTTGTTGAGAATAAGTTACAATCGTTAGGATTAATTTAATTCCTAAATTACTTAATGAAAGAATTGGAATAACAAAAAAATAACGATTACTTAATAAAAGAATTGAAGAACTCACTATTAGTGGTCTAGTTACGGAAAGATTAGGAGCTTACGTAAATTTCGTAAATTTGTAAATTAAATTTCTATAACGAAATTTTTATTTTTATTTTAAAATAAGTAATCATTTGTTTATACGATTACTATTGAATTTCACGCATTAGTTACCTTTACTACGGATGTTTGTTATGCACTGTGATATTTATGAAGGATCAGCAATTAGCGCCACCTGAATTAATTGATGCAAGGGGAACGGTTGTACTTGTTTTAAATTACGCCAAATTTCGTTATTTGTATAATTGATATTGACAATTATTATATTTAACTAAGCATTACCCGTTTAAGTTATTTTGAATAAAAACCTTTTCTGACGACTTTCTAAATATTTATTTTTCCGTAATTTTAAATCGGATTAATGATATCATTTTTTTAGAACGTATAATCTAAGAATTTGATTCTGAAATAAATAAATAAATAAATTTTTATTGATGAAGTTTAAAAACTTAGTAACTAAATAAATATATGTGGTTTTATTTACCTTACGAATATTTATTAATTTTATGCATTGAAATATTATTAGTTTAGATTTAAAACTTAAAAAAAAAAAAAAAAATTATAATAATTATTTTTTTACAATTTTTTAATATTATTCAAAAAATTGATATTATTCAAAAATTGATTTTCTTGATACATACAATATTTGCTTTTATTGGTCAAAGTAATTATTTATTTACTATAAACATTGTTCCGTCTAAATACCTGATCGACCATGGAAATATAAATAGCCATCTGGACTAGGTTTCGGGTTTCCCGGTGGCCCCGGTTCTAAAATTATAAGGATTAACCATTTGCATTACAATCGTTGATATCGTGCTTTGTATAGTGAATTTGCCAATGAGTATTTGTGGTGCGTCAGGTATTATTGTTGAATCAATGGTGGTTCCAGGCTCGAGAAAATAATAATAAATAATGATTAATCGAAATTTTTAATAATTGATCGATCAAACTTAAAAATGTTATATTTGAATAAAATAAATAATTTTTTTTTTAATATTTATACCGGTTAGCATACTTTTTATAGCGATAAAAATTTTATTTCACATCATTTGTAATACTTAGTATAAATCTTACGGTTGAAAAAAAAAAAATGAACCAGTTAATGATCCTATAATTAGTCATAATTATAATTAAATATATTAAATAAAATTCTAAATAAAAAATAGGCCTTGATCAAATGATTCACGTGATCAATTAAACGTGATTTACATGATCCAGTGATATAAATGATATAAATTAATGAATTTGTATTTAAGAATAAAAATGTGAATCTCGTAATTATTAGCGATAGAAAACTATAGAATTTACCGGAAACGTGAAATAACTCTCGCAGTTTCGTATTTATGACCTAATCACGTGAAAGCTTGTCATATTTTTTTTTGATATTATACCATTTTCGCTTTGTATACTTTTACCGCATCTAATAATTATGAATTAAGTCTTGCCTAAATTTGGGATTTGAACTTTAACGTAAACGATGTGTATTAGGATAAGAATCTGCGGCGTCATACCAGCAATCTGTACAACAATCACAAAAAAAAAAATCTCTTGCGTTATGATATGACTCGTGTATATGAAGATCAATTGCTTCTTTTTTGCTCAATAAAAATTTATGACATAATCAGTCTTATTTTAGTATTTATGTGACGTTGTATATTTGTGTGTAAGAATTTTTTTATAATATGTTCATAGATGATGAAAAATACTGATCGTCTGGAGTTTTCAAGGACATCCGATTTTTATTCAGCTTTTTACGACGTTATAACTTTTTCTAGAATCGATTAACCATGTCTGTTATAAAATTTGTAAAAAATCTTGTCAATCCACCTTTTTTTAAAGACATCATACAAAAAACGTTAGAGATGATTTCTTTGAAAAACAAAAGATAAATGATTTTATTAAAGCAAAAGATTTTTCATTGATAGCTCCCCACTTTTCATTATTATAATGATAATGAAAAAGCACTCCGGAGGTAAAGGAAGAAAGTGTATATGGGCAAAACTATGGTATTAAATGGCCGTATTATTATATAACCGTCAGCAGGAACTGGCAAATCATACTATATAAACATAAATATGCTTAAAATGGACGATCAAACTTCCTCCCGCCGGAGTGTCAGTAAGAAATGACGATAGTGGAGATATGATAGTTATACAGTATATAAAATATAAAAAATTGCACTCATGATTGTATTGATCATGTGATTTTGATTCACACGGCCGCAGCTTGTCTAATTATATTGAGCCTTACAAAGTTGTGCGTGTTAAAAAAGATATATCGCACGTGTATATTTCCGAAACTAATGTAACAAATAATTTCCAGGAGAATAAATATTTTTTTGATTGGATTATTCTTTAAACACTTTTCTTTCAGTAAATTCGCAGTAAAAAAATATGATATCGCTAAATACTAAATAAAACTCATTAAGTTGTGAAACGCCTATTAAAATGTTGATTCTATGCAAGTTTAAGTTGATATTTTATAATTTGAATACTTTTGATTTAACTATTATAATATAAGATAATTCTTCATTATGCATTACCAAAACATAAATGTTCAAAAATTATTTAAACATTACTGACTTAAAAGGATATACAGTACAATACGGGTATAAGGTGTGAGGCGTGACAAAAAAAAAATTTATAACGATAAGTAAATATCTGTTGGTTAACACCTTACTCGTTATTCCCTAGCATCACTATAAAAAAAATGTCTTTATTGACATTTTACTCACTTTCGCTATAATAGATTGCGTATTTTATTTGTCAATATTAATTATTGTTAACTTGATTTTTCTTTAAATAGTTTTTGATCTTATACGTTACAAATATCTCAATATTATTATTCCCAATACATTGTACTATTCAAGTTCTTGGTGTAGTTTGGAGATTTTTAATGCTATAATATCATCATTTGGGTTTGTTTCAAGAAAGCCAAGTTTCCGGTGAGTATTTTTCATTCTAAATATTGACATCATTTTAATTTATAACTAATTATGCCACATCTTTAAAGGCTTAAATATAAAAGTTATTTACGATATCGATTCATGAACAAGATTGATCCAATTCCCTCATTCATTGTTGATTTCATGACAAAAACGCGAATTTTTTGAGAATGATAATAAAATAATTTTTACTTTTAAACTTGGTCACCGAGGTTATTGAGACTCTTGTGAATCAAGTGTAGAAATCAATTCATAATGAGCCTGTACTGTTTGAAGGAATCGTTGAACGTTTTTAAGTATATTTTTAAAATTTTTAGTTTCTTTAAAGTATACAATTTATTTTAAGCATATATATATATTTTTCACAGGAATAATTTTATATACCGTTAGTATACCTTTTTTAGGTATTTTTTAAAAGGAAATCACGTACCATTTTTTCTTCTTTTGTAAAAGAAATTATCAATATTGTAATTAGTAAATTTATAGTTATAATGATTAATTTTAATTTGAAAAAAATAAAAATCATTATCTTTGATTTGAACAATATCGATAAATAAATTGTTTTAAAAGTGTAAAAAAATGTCAAATGGATCCTATCAAAAAAAACTATTGCATCCATTTTATCGCGAGCATTAGAATGTAGTGTCTGGATTAAAGTTACATTCATGTTTTATTTATTATTTAACATATCAAAATTGAAAAATACCGATAATCGTGCAATGCTGCTATGACAATAAGGCTTTTAGCGCCCGATATTTTTGGGATCTTACAATATACCAAGAATTGTAAAAATGATGAAAATATAGAAATCATTAATATCAAATTAAGAAATTTTCGATAATGATTAATTGCTTTTTTTTTCGTAATTTAATCCACGAAAGAGCTTTTTTAAAATTCTAAGAGAGTTAATACAAAATTATTTTGTCTCTGATTTTAATAGTAATATTAAAACCACGAGATAAAAATCATTAATTTTTTGCAAGGAACAATTCGTGAATCAGGAGAAAGATTTTTTTAAATTCAAGTGCTTTGTAACTCAACGCCTCAGCGTTTTATAGTTAAATCGGTAAATCTTCGATTTGTAAAATGTCATTTCTTGTACCGTTAACGTTAACGTCGGATGAGTTGAATTTCGTCATTGCATATTTCGATGCTCATTTTTATGCAACGTCCATTAAAGGAAAAGGATTTAAATATACGATATTTCACCGGTTCAATACGACTTAAATTTCCCCTAAATATTATTTTTTTTACAATGAAAGTTTTTCACTGAAAAATTATCATCCTTTATCTACTAAAAACTTCCAAGAATGCAACTTACTTCATTTAACAAGTTCGTTAAGAATTTTATATTTGATATTTTAATTTATTAAATATTTTAATATTAGTTATAATTATTTAAAACACAAATTATGTTTCGTAAAAATAAATTTAATTGATATTTATTATGAATATATAAAAAAAAAATACAAAAAAGTCTTATATAAATAAATAGTTAAATATTGACTTCTATTGATAACCGTGAGACTATAATTAGTTTATCTAGTTTTAATACGTTTTCCTACTTTAAATATTTTAAAATTGGTTAAAATAAATAATATATGTATTAACATAAACAAAAAAAAGAATGAAATAAACATCATAAAAGCCAAATAAATATTTACCATTATCATCATCGGTTTCAAAATTTAATTCTTCAATGTTTCGCTTTGAAGAGTTTGGAGTTTTTATACTTAAATTTTGTGATGATAGACTAAATGACAATTTGATTTCAATTAATTATTATATAGTGTAATAATACCACTTAAAATATAATTGAAATACCTTTCAGTATCTATATCAAGCTCTAATTCTTTTGAGATATAATTAGAATCTAAAGTATATAATAAAAATTTAATAAATTATATGATATTATTTAAATTATAATTATCTTTATTTTTAGTAATACCTTGTTTATTACCATATGAAATTGTTGAAAATGAATTAGTGGATGAACATTTAGAAATTAAATCACTTAATGGTCTACTTGTATAAATTGCTTCTGAGTGATATTTTTCAGCAAATTTAGGTCCAATCTTCTTTAATTCTATCAGTTTCTTTCGTTTTGCTTCAGCTTGCTCAAATTCTGCTTTGTTTTTACTTCTAAAAGCCCAACTACCAAATGTATTACGAATCACTTTTATAGAAGGTCTTTTTTTTGGATCAGGATCCCAACAACTTTTCATTAAATTAGCATAACATTCTGGTGTGTCTTCCGTTATTTTAGGTCGTTCTCCATCGAGAATTTTGTAAATAAGACTATGATCATGTTTAGCATTAGAAAAAGGTTTACAACCCGTTGTAAGTTCCCACATAATCATACCCAAACTATAAACATCAGCTTCTTTAGAAAATGCTGACCCTTTAAATATTTCTGGTGAAATATAAGGTATAACTCCGTAGATTTCATTATTTGATGATTTATTATCTACAGAATGTGATAATCCTAGATCTCCAATTTTCCATTGACATCTTACTTTAATTTTTTTTTGATCATTAAATAGATCAAATAATATATTTCCGCTATGGAGATCTCGATGTATAAATTGATTTTTATGTATATGTTCGAGTCTAAATTAAAAAAAAAAATCATTAAAAAAAAAATTAATAATTTAAATTTGTGAATATAATGAATACGTTAAAATAATTACCCTTCTGAAATTTGCCATAATATGCGTAGTTTTTGATTATTCCATGTAATATTTTTAAAGTTCTTTTGTAAGTATTTATGTAAATCTCCTTCTGATGCATATTTCATAACTAATATATAATCTTCTGATTCGGGATCCCTTGTAAAGCCATAAATTTTGATTATGTGACCACGTAGATATTCGTCAATGCAATATCGATATGATTCTAACTATAAAATTTAAAGATTTTAATTAAAGATTAATTTAATAAAAAATTATTCGATGAATATTTAAGATATTTACCTCATTCAAGAAATATTTTCTACTATTTTTAGAATTTTCAAATCTTTTTAAAATGACATTTTCATTATTACTTAACCAAGTTGCTTTATGTATAATACCATACCCTCCTTTTGTCATTTCTTTTACATCTTTAAATTGAGAATATGGTATCCAATTCATTTGTTTTTTACTTTGTCGTGTTTTAAATAGAGAATAGAACATGTCCGACGTTTTAAAATATTTACTAAAATCTTTTGCAATATTTATAGTGTCAAATAACTCAAAGTTACCGTGTAAAACATTATTAAAAAGAAAATCATCAATATCGCTATATTCTCTACTATTTATGATTAATGATATTCTTTTACATTTTTTACATTTAGATTCAAGTATAGGTCCAAAAATAACATTTGTTGTTAAACAATATCTGCATCCGACATAGAATATACAACAATTTGCACAATACTTTTGACAGTTTGATGTAAATGTTAACTTTGAATTAAAACATATTTGACATTCAGATTCATTGTACCACCATGGTAAGTAAAGAATCAAAATTCGCTTTTTAACCAAAGTTGATTCTATCCATTCAGAAGAAACTAGATAACAATCCGAACATAATGCAAGACGAGTATTATATGCTACATATGTGAATGATAATGACTTTCCACATAATTTGCAATCTTGTTCACTTTTAATCACCTTTTTAAGCACTTTACCGATATCAGTACTACCTCGAATATATGTATCTACTTGTTTAAAGCATAAAATTCTCTCACAATTTCCACAGAATTCTTGAATATTTTGTGATACATTTGTCCTACTTATTTCATGATTACTACATTCCAAGTCTATTGTGGAAATATATACGTCCAAGTATGTATTATTATTATCAGTTATATCATTAATATAACGAGATAAACATTTTTTGCAATATTTTTGATTGTAACAAAGAAGTGTCACAATATATTCTTCTCCGCAATTAAAACACTTTTTATCATCTATATTAAAAGAAAGAAATTTAATTGGTATAGGACTAGATTTTAATCTTGGCGTCGGGTCAAATGAATTTTCATCATTTGTATTCATCAATTCCATTTTATTATGTTAATTATTAGTATATGTTGTAAACAAGTATTAATAATGATAATGAATTTGAAAAATTTGAACGTATTTTATTTATATATCTGAAATCTGAATGATACACTATTAAGATTTAAGAGTTAGATAAAGATGGAACTTTCTGTTAGTCATACGGAAGTATTTCTGTATTTCCTCATGGAATTTTTAATAACGGAAAAGTCCGTTTTAAAATTTAAAGTTCTTTATCGAAGAGCTAATGCATAACAATATATAACTGAAAGATCGGCTTACTTATTTAGTTAAAACGCATACTATGATCAACTAGAGAAAGTATTTTTTTGAGTGTGGGCGTAATTACTAAAATTCCGTCGTAGAAAATAACAAAGGAAATAGGAATGAAACACAGACCAAGAAAGGAAATAAATAAAAAGCGATGGAAACCAATATTTGAACAACAATAATTAACACTTATTTCTAACCTTACTTTCACTTGTTACACAATCACCTGATTGCTGCTCTGATCACATGATTATTTCTGTTTCACATGATTAGTAGTCACTCCTTACTGCGTTGTTTATTCGTCTTTTCTCTCAAGAAATTTCTATTAAAATATCGAGACATTTAAAAATGATAAATTGAGTATACCATTATTCATACTCAGTTATAAATGTGATTTTTTCATATAAAATGTAAACTGATTGTGAAAGAAATAAAAAAGTATAAGGATAAAAAGTCACTGAAATATTTGCAAGAAAAAACAGAATGTTTAAAGTATAGTCTACAAAACCTTTAACCAAGTGACCTGGTCATTTAACCATTTTATCATACAGGTATTTTTCATTTTTATAATGATAAGATCAAATGGTATTTGTAATTAGGTCACAATTTGTAATATTTTTTTTTCATGTTTTAGTTAGTAGCATTAAATTGTAATCCCAAAAAATTCTGAATAACAAGCACATGTTGTGTCAACTCCTCTAAAAATATACTAATAGGATAAAAAGTTACAACTTTTTTATGTATTGTAAGTTTTGATTTCATTGCGTGATACAGAGTTATGTATAACATGGCAAATACCAATGAAATGACATTTATTTGTTATTTCAAAGTAATTTGTCACAGCACTGACTTTCTTCAGCTTTTTTGTATTTTTTTTTAGCAATTTCTGTAGGATGGCAACAGTCACGATCATTAACCGTTATGACCGGTCATGACTGTGACCGATATTGGTCAGTCAAAGACCTCTGACTGACCGTTTGACTGACTGGTCTGACTGACCATTTAACCAACCATTTGACTGACCATTTAACTGATCCTGAAAATGTTTGCAAAATGTCTTTTAATATAAAATTTAATAAAAAAATGTTTCACAAATGTTTTTTAATTCATGATAGTATACTTTTAATGTGATAGTTATTTATGATCACTTTCTAAATAAATGTACTTTTTCACTTAATTTGGAATTTGTTGTGTGATCTTCAAGCATTTTTTCAGAAATTTGGAAATGTGCAACACAAATTTTTGAGTTCAAATTTATATACATATTGCATATGCATATGCATATGTATATTCAATAGAATTTCAAATAGTAATACATTTTTAATGCTAATATTTTAAAAAATATTTGCTATATGCAAATATTGCTTCTTTTGACATCATTAGAATAAAATCATAAATTGGGCACTTCTGTGACATTCTTATTGCTTGTTAAGTTTAATTATCAAATAATAAGCTTTTGTAAAAAAAAATTTTGTTGATTATCTTTTTTCTTTGATTATCATCAGAGATAAATAGAAAAAAAAAAATTAAAAAATTAAAAAATAATTAAATTTAGTTAACCTTCAATTAAATAATGAAGTTTTACTAAAATTTATTAAATAAAAATAATATTATTCTAATTATTTTATCTATTTTATTCATTACAATATAATAATATTTTTTTATATTAAAAAATTAAACCAATAATACCAATACATTGATCATTTCAATGATCAAAAACATTTGAATAATACCAAAACTCTGTGGTTCCAATTTTCAATTCTTTTTTAATTAGTCAGAATTGTTTTTATGCTATAACTTACCAGAATGTACTTTATCTTAGTAATTAAAGTTCATTGAGATTGAATTACTAGGCATGATGATATCATCAATCAAAGATAAAAATTAAAAAATAAAATATATTGAATACATTCACTAAGCAACCAGTGATTTGATTCATTTGTTTTTGGATTCATTAGATAGGTCTTAATTTTCTCATTTGGATGAATATAAATTCATCTATTTATCTTACATAGACATTAAGTTATTAGCAATTTTGTTCAAAGAATTTTATTGCCAATTAT
>QZLH01001637.1:15099-26317 GCA_003833135.1 Oehlia diaphana
GATATCATTTTGATATCATTTCGATATCATATTAATATTAAATCTATATTAAAATAATATCAAAATGATATCAAAATGATACCGTTAAGATAAACTTAACGATATCGATTCTATATTGATTAAAAATGTTAAATTTCTGTAAAGTATGCTTAATTTTAGCCAAAATATAATCCAGACTTCAAAACTAATATTTTTAAAAATATTATTTATAAAAGTTAAAAAAAATGGATAGGTTAAACTTAAAAAAGATACCAATTTGCTTAAATATAAAATATGACTTTGTAAAATCAATGCAATTTGTTAAAATATATAATTATAACTATTAATTAATTTTTAATCAATTTACTCTATCTAAAATTATAAGTTTAATCTAATTTTGATTGAATTTGCTAAAATTTAAATGTGAGTTAAATACATGATGTTTGGGGTTCTTCTGAAATAATTGCTTCAATTTTTTTTGTTCTGATTTTTTGGATCATTTCATTAATTTTATTTGTTAAAAATTCAGTTGTATGATATTTTGAACTGAAATTTTGCAAAAAATATAAATATTCTTCACATAATGGTGTTATTAACATAAAATCCCAAATAGATTGTTGTTTAGGGTCAGTCCACCCATCAATTGCCAAAAAATAATTGTTTAAACAAATATGATAATTATTTAATTTAATATATATATAATATTTATTGTAAAATACTTATCTATAGTAAAATTTTTATTTCTTTCAATAATTTGATCAACTCTAGCATTTACTTTGGCAACTTTAATTTTCAAAAAAGTTTCTGTTAAACATATACAAATGATGGATCATAATTTGCATTTAAACTTTTCAATAAGTTAATTATCAAGGGATTTTTTATGATTCAAAATGGAATATAAACGTTATATAAAATAATATTAATGTATTTATTAAGTCTAGGTCTATTAATAATATTTTATGACATAATTATGAATTGAGTATTACTAAATCTTACTGGTGGTGATTTTTACCAAAATTTTTTTTAATTTATCTTATAAACCTATTGATGAAATTATTTAAATTAACTTAATGTAATAAAATTTTTATTTTAAACTAAATAGTAAAAGTTACACATTTATAATAATATGAATAATAATTTATTAATTAAAAATATGTTTTATTGATTAAAAATATAAATATTAACAATTTTTTATTTATTTTTTATTCATGAAAATAACAGAAATAATGAAAATAAAATGAAGAGAATGGGTAATAACAAAAAGAGTAAGAAACTAAATATAATGAAAAATTAATAAATGAAAAATAACAAAAGAAGTGAAGGGAAGAACAAAATAAATGAAGAGGAATAAAAAGTAATAAAAGAAACAAAGGTGACATAAAAAAAATAAAAAAAGCAAAAGAGAGGTGAAAAGAAGATGAAAAAAATGAAGAGGATAAAAAGGAATAAAAAAATGAAAGAGAGTGAAAAGAAATGAAAAAAATGAAGAGGAGCGAAAGGAACAAAGAAAATGAAGGCCTTTATAACATATTTTCAGCTCATTTAAAGACACAGAAAAAAATTCATCAACTCCTCTATTAATTCTAATCATTTGTATATATGATATCAAACTTTACAGAAACTTAACATTTTTAATCAATATAGAATCGATATTGTTAAGTTTATCTTAATGGTATCATTTTGATATCATTTCGATATTATTTTAATATAGATTTAGTATTGATATGATATCAAAATAAAGTATTATCATTTCGATATCATTTCAATATTAAATTGATATCGAAATGATATTGAAATGATAATTAAAATGATATCGAAATGATATCTTTAAATTAAACTTAAAGATGTTGTTTTGATGTCATTTCTATTATCATTTCGATATCATTTCGATATCGATTTAACATTGAAATGATATCGAAATGATAATACTTTATTTCAATATCGTATCAATATTAAATCTATATTAAATTGATATCAAAATGATATCGAAATGATATCACTTGAAAACTTAAAGTTTTTGTAAAGAACTTAATTTTTGAAAAGAACGAACAAAGTCTAGAAACAATAGAAACTCAATCATGGTCTAATAAAACAAGACTTCAAGAATTATTGTAAACACGGGAAGTAAAAAGGAGTGAAAAAATGAGGGACAAGTGAAAAGGAATGGAAAAAAATGAAAAATTAAGGAAATAAAAGTAACAATGGAAATAAAAGATAAAAGAACAGTAGGGAATAAAAAATGAAAAAAACTAACCAACCAAATAAAAATCATAAAATAAGTTAGTAAAAAATGAAATATGATAGACAAAATAAAAAAAAAATAATAAAATAAAAAATAAAAAAAGAACATATCGAGAAGAACTAATTACCTAAAAGAAAACAAAATAAAATTAGGAAGGAAATGTAAGGAATAAAATATAAGAAACGAAGTGTAAGAGATAAAATAAAAAAAAACTTTAAAAATCATAACTATGTAATACTAAACACATCTTAATTGCAAAGAGTAAAGGACTAAAAAAAGTAAGAACTTAAAGAGAATAAAATAAAGTTAGCAAGAAATAAAATATAAAAAATAATAAAAGAAAAAAAAAACATACCAGCTGAGCAAAGGATTTAAAGTTGGAAAAGTACTAGAAATAATAAACAAATAAATATTTATTGATGATGATGTAATTGTATAACTAATCAAAAATATGGATGTAATCAGTGAAAATCACTAGTGGTGAGAATCACCACTGGTGATTTTTTGACATTCTCTTATTAATTTATAGTATTTTTAACAAATTCTAGCAATTTTTTAACAACTTATACTAAATAATATCATTATTTAAATTTATACAGATTTATTAATTAATAATTATATGATTTGTAACTGATTTGTAAAACTACATATTAGTAAATCAAAATTTATTTTTATTTGATTATGCTCTTGTTCAAAGAACTTCAAAATAAAAAATACATTCATATTTTTCTTAATAGTATGATTTGGCTAAATTAGATCTGATCACTATAGACAGCTAAATTATACACAGTACCTTTAGCTAAAATTTGTATTGCATGAAATCTCCTTAGTCTCCTGCCAATTTCTAGAAGAATTCTAGGTACTGATAAGTTTTTATAAATCACAAAATGATTGGCCAATTAGATTTTACCACCCTTGATCTATTGATATAATAGTTAAACCACTGTTATTATTTGATTAATCATTATATTGATCACTTTGCAATGATCCTAACATATCACTGTTCATCAAAATTGGACTACTGGATGCCAAGATATTTACAAAAAATGATTTTTTGAGCCCTTAAAAAATGAGCCAATTTGCCAAAAGTGTGACTTATGACCTGTTTTGGAGATATCTGGGGTTCTACAAATAAAAAGAAGTATCTCTTTTGGAACGAGATTGCAGAAAAAATAATGATCAAGAAAATACTAATTATTTCACTGGTGAGGAATTTTATAAAAAATTCTTAAATCTCATGAAAACTTTTACATAAGTAGTGTTAAGTGAATGCTTGATACTCCTTGTATTCTATGAAGACCTATCTGGTTAATATATTTATTATTTTATAAATAGCAAAGAAATATAGAGAAGGAACTGAGAATAAGAGAATATGAGGAGTTCTCAATGAAGTTCTGGTAAAAAACAGGTAATTGTATTTCAAGAGAAAATATTTTGAAAGGGTTTTTTTATTATAAATAAGACATATCCATTATCATTTGCTAGAATCACCATTCAAACAAGTACATAATGAGAATGCTAGGAAGTCAAACAGAGCAAATTCATCATCTCACTCATCGATCTCTAAACCTGAAATAGTATCAAGAAAAGGATCAAAATCGAAATCATCGGATATTGCACAATTATTCGAAAATTCTCCTCCTATGTCAAGACCAGATTTCAGATAAGCCAAATTTTACTCAAGTGTGATCGCCTGTTCACACTTGCCAAAGTTTTTCCATGTTTTAACATTATCTAGACATGTATGATTATCATTTCCACCAATAAAATTAATATATACGCATTTTTTACTTAGCCGGCTAGTCCTTTCTCACACATTACTTTATGAAGAAATATAATAGAGCTTTATTTTGATTTTTAAAAATATACATGCATTTATTTTGCAAGTGATATATGATGCTTTTATTACATTTGCTTTTGAAGAACTACAGCGCCTATATATGTGCATTTACTATTCACATATTTTTTTTCAAACAGGTTGGTTGTTCTACATACAGTTTTAAAAAATAGCTAATTTATGAATTAAAAAGAATCTAATCCTTCTCTTATGAACTACCTCCATAATTGATAGTGACATTTATCACATTCACGCTTTGGGAAAATGAAGGAATTGTGAATGTTATAGGCCTAGAAGATGTTCTGAAAAATTCCGGTAGCTGTGACACTTGAGTAAAATTTGGCGCAGTAAATTTCACTGGCCCGCTTTTAAAACTTTAGCAATTACATAATCAATATCCTCCACGCTCACCTCGAAATAGATAACGCAGAAAACTTAATGCAATTTATCTTATCTGCCCCTCCAATCCCATAAAGATCTTTATTGCCTTTTCCTTCCTTTTTCTAAGATTAACCTCCGAAATTTTGTTCTGGCCCAGAAAGTACTCCCGAATTTTATCATTAAGATATTTCATCACTATATGTCTTTTTATAATGATCAAACCATAATTTATATCCTTCGGCTTTGATGATTCTATCGTTTAACTCACAGTAAGTATGGATATACTTTGGTAGGATGGAAAGAACTAGAAAAAAATATTTAGCAACACAAAAGCATCATATAATAAGGAGAAAATGCTGTCGAACATGGCGAAAAACTGGAAATACTTATCAAAAAATTAAATCCTTTATATGTTGGTTGATAAACTAGTCGACTTGATTGGCGTTGTTCGTATTAAAAAAATGTATTACTAACCAAACAACTTGATTCGGAAATTTTTAAATAAATTCTTATCTCACCTGCAGAAGCTGTGTCTACGTACACTGACAGGAGGATGACAGCCACCAAGAGATAACTTGGATACCTACTGACTCATAATTTCACCGCCAATGACTGGACAGACATGAAGTTATGGCGTCTCCTAGATACTAAGATACAAGGGAAGGTCTCACCGCCAATGACTGGACAGTCGCAAGAACCTTCAGCAAAGTCAGTAGATCAATTTTCACCGCCAATGACTGGACAGACGCAAACAATTGTTGGCCATCAAGCAACTTATAACTTCACCGCCAATGACTGGACAGACATAAAGTTATAACGTCTCCTAGATATCCAAAGATACAAGGAAAGGCCTTACCGCCAATGACTGGACAGTCGCAAGAACCTTTAGCACAGTTGCACCCTCCAAGAAGGAAAGAGTTATTGGTCGTACAAAATCAAAATCCAATTCGCGTAAATTGGAGCCAATCAGGCCATCATGCTTTTTATACCCTGATCGCATTACTAGATTTATTAGATTAGATGGCTACCTCAAACATGACCGCAGTATTGAGAACGAATAAGTACTTGCAATTTTTTGTACCTGAAGAATTAGAAGGCGTTAATTATTATTTTAAAGAGGTGGAGGCTCAGAATTGGAGATTAAAGCACTATCTTAATTACCGTTTAGAAAATGATAATATTATCTTAGCCTGGACAACGGTTTATAAAGATTGGAAAGAATCGCTCGAAATAATTTCCAAGAACAATTATAAAAATATTCCGGGTTGTATATGCTCTTTTTGTACCGATTTGTTAGACATCAATACTTTCGAAGGTTCGTCTGTTCTATCATGTTGTATGGACTGGTATACCGATTTCTATGATCGGAACTTCGACCTACAGTTCGCTGATAGAATTCAGCAACTGGAGACGACTATATTCTCATCTCAAAAAATGGCAGAGCTTCTGCGAAAAACAACAAGTAAAAACAAACGAATACAGGATAGCAATGAAGCAGGGCCAAGTGAAAAACGCATTCGACGAGATACCTGTAATTTTGAATCTAAAATGGTTTGAACTTCAAATCCATATTGTTTATGTTATCTACACGACTTATTTTTAACTTACCTTTATTCTATCATGTATAGCATGAAAATACACCGTCACCAATCCTATTGAGTTCTCAGACGCACAAACTGAGTGAGGAGGAAGATCAGAAAGATCAAGAAGATGAAGAAGTCGACGAACCCGATTCTGAAGAAGACGAAGTTAAACAGCGAAGAAAACTGGTTCTTGATTTTCTAATAACCCAAAGCGAAGAGTTAAAAGAACAGATACAGCTTGTACCCACAGACCAGGTAGAAATTGATCCTTCTCCTTTTACATTCACGTGTCATGTGTTAAATATTTTTTTTTATTACAATTCATGCACAGTACATTATCACAAATAGTGAGGAAACTGTAAATGTGTCATCGCTGTTTCAAGAAATAAAGTCGATGGCCCTATCATTAGCACAAACAAAAAAACTTTCATATTCTAATAATTATATATATTATGTTCTGTAAGTTTAGAATATTTTCTTCCTTAAATAATAACAAAACGATGAATAACTTGTTGCTTACAAGAACCCTGTATTTCTAGTTCTTTGTCTTCTGTTTTTTTGATACCAGATCATCGGACAAGTCCGTATCCAAATATCAGCGTGACAAACTGGAAGGTCATCCGGGCCGACTTTAGATTATCATACGAGTCTGACATAAATTTTCAATTAGTACAAGACACGACCAACAAGGCAGTCGAAGTAAGCATTGATTCCTTCATATCAAATAGATTATTATACAGTTATAATATTATTTTATGTATTTTAGGCTTATGAAGAATATGGTAAGAGGACCGCAATTAATGTTGTTGATAAAGCTTTATATCCCAGGGCTTTTGGAGAAGACAAGGATAACATTGTTGGAGATACTAGGATACTACTTGAGCTAATTAGATCATAGTGAGTTATGTTTTTGTCATTTGGTTGGTTTATAATGAACTGACAATATAATACTTGATTCAAAGCCTTCGGAGTTTGCCATTAGAACTTGAATGGGATTGTCCAATCTCAGAACCTGACTACTGGATCTCCCATTTAGCGCCTATTTTGAATGTATATACTGATGATAATGGTGCCTGTATTATATGGTACTTGATATTCATAATTTGTTCGTTATATCTTTTAGCTATTATTGATGGTTAACTTAATTCTTAGGAATACACACTCAAAAAATTCGGCAAAAAGAAAGAAAATGATCGATCCCTCATTAATTGCTCGTACACCAGATGCAATCTTTAAGTGTTTCAACATTCTGGTAGGAGGGTTGGAAGTGAAAGTACCAGAAGTAAAAACAGAGCAAAGAATCTTCTATGATCTTTTTAGATTGACGCAATTTTTAAAAGAAGATCTTGACGTTATCATTAATACGACAAATGTAGAGAATCCAAAAGTCTTTGGGATTCATGTGCATGGTAAATCCGTCTATATTAATCTCAATCTCTTTTATAAGTATATTCATTTTTTTTTTTTATTTTTTTTTTCCATATCCTATTAGGAGGTAATGCGATATGTTATGTAATGCAATTGGATCACGAAGGAATTTACGAACTTAGAGAATGTTGCAAAGTACCTATCCCTATGGTTACGAGTGATTTATGTAAAATGATATATGCTATGAACAAGTACATTGCATTCTTAGTAGGTATTTCAGAAACTTAAGTAATTATCACAAATATTTTATACTAATAATATTTCTTGCATAGAAGATGCAACGTACCATGTTTCAAAAGCTTATAAAAACAACTCGCAAGGTAAAGTCTTCCAAATCTATTAATCAAAGAGTCACAATCACTACTCCGATAAAGATTCCCGTCAGAAAATTTCAATAATTAAAATTTCAATAACATCACGTGTATATAATGTTCGAATTTTTTAGAACGATTAAACTACAGGAATAGTGTGTAATGAATTTGACTAAAATTTGTCAAGCCATGGTGAAGTTAATCTGATTATTGATAAAACATGTATGCATATCATCGATTGATGATTAAAAAATTACGTGTACACTATGGATAAAAGCCAAATCTTTATCATACATTAAAATCAGTAAGCTTCTAAAATTATTACACATATGACCCTGTATTAACATGCATATACGCTCGAACATAAAAATTGGTATGTACGGTCTAAAAGATTCTTACCAATCGCCACAAAAAAAATATTTTACTACATTGCTCGGGTCATTTAGCACCCTAAACGTTTTTTATTTGCAATACATTGAGCTAAAATAAATTACATGGTACGGGCGGGACTAACCCTGGGTATATAATACCATTCTATGACCGTAAACTATTATACACGATTATTTTTTTGAACGATATTCCTCTATTCTAGCTTTTTTTTCTTTAAGGCAAAAAGTTCGAGATGATATTGTATGTCATATGATAATCGTGAAGACCCTTCACACTTCCAGCCAATAGAATCAGGATCTACCGACTAATAGGTAACTCATACGAAAACCCCTCCAAATTTCTCCGGGCGTGACAAATAGACTACGTGACGAATAAGTTTCAAAAAAAACTATAAAGTCACTGAGATAATATAGTCAGCGCGTTTTCCGCAATCACGTGAAAGGTGACAGTTAAACATCACAATCAGAGAAAGTCACGTGATCTATATAAATCCGGAGAAATTTGAAGGGTCGCTGTATGAGTCACTAATAGGTATTACTGCGCATGATATATGCTTGGCTAAGCCATCCACATGATTCCAAAAAAAAAGAAATATCATAATTCAGTTAATGCAAGTATCCTAGGCAGTTATTGGAGAAATGGTGAGACTTATTACTGACTGAGATATGGGATCACCAAAATATATATTATGATTTTTATGAATTTCCATGAGTATTTTATCAAAATCATCATCATTTATTTGGGGTCACTTTGTGACTGCTCTTTAGGTTTAGTTGGTGTTTTTTCCTTTAACTTTGCTAATCAAAATATTTCTTCACGCTGGAGCCTTTTATAAAGTTCGTGATCATACTCATCATCAGAAATTCAGAGTCAGAGTTATCAAATTTGAAATATACATCAGAATCAGATTTATTAACATTAAAGTCAGATTCATTGGTGACAGAGTTATCTGAGTTAATATTATAAACTGAAGTAGAAGCTACACTTTCAGAGATTTGTCTATATGACTCTACTTAGTGATTATCTTCAATTTCCCTTGTTCTATAATGGATTTGATTTGAAAATTAATAAATTTTAAAATTCTATCAGCATTACAGGTAACCTAATTAACCATATATCCTGCTATACCATCAATCCTTTTCAGAGTTACAGGGCCATATTTGTAGTTAAATAGCTTATTAATTTTCTTGCTTTACAGGTCATTACATGTAATTATATTATCATTAACGTCTGCCACTCATTGATAAATAAGATAACTGCTTTATTATATTTATTTTTAAAGAAATATTAATATATTCTCATTTGGTTTAGATTTTATATTATTATGCACTTAACTTTTAAACTGCAATAGCTTTTGTTATAAAAATTTATCCAAATTTCTACTTCCAAAGTTTGATACTTCCCTTACAAAAGTTTATCTTTATCTCTACTTGTAAATGATAACAGTTTTTGTTATGAAAGTTTATATTTATTATGATAATTTTTTATTACAAAAATGTATATTCATTTTAATTCATAATATTGCAACTAATAAATTAAATAATAATAAAAATTTAGGATGAACTATATTATTTTTATTATTATCCCTTAAACAGTAAGATATTGCAAGCAAATTTGCCTGCAATTTTACCAAAAATTCAGTTCTCATCTAATTTTATGAAAAATGAAGTTATTCTAATAAAATTTTTTTTTGCAAAAAGCTTAAATCAAAATTTATGTGACAATAATTATTATTTATTAATTTTATATTATAAGATTGTAGATATACTATTGGTCAAAAGTTGTATTTTTTAAATGACAAAAAATTTTGAAAAATTTTGCATTTAATTTTGACGATCTCATTAGAAATTGATTATAGCTATAGTAAAGCTTAATAGAATATGTAAATTTTGCTATAGAAACAACTATTATTATTATGAATTTTAATGTATAAAAGTGGCAATTTGACTTTACATAGAACCCTAAAATAAAATTATTTTTGTAAACTTTAAAAAAAATGCATAAAATTAAATTTTATCATCTCTATTTTGTTCATTAATATTTGAACTTTGAAGTTTCATAATAAAAATAAATAAATATATTAAAATGCTTTGTAATAAAGCAGAATATTATGGTAAAGAAAATTAATTTATTATATAAAAATTCTGATGTTATTTTTTTGAGGTTAATTTGTGTCTAATTTTGGTGATTAGCCACATATCAAACCATACAATTGATACCAAGAATGTAGGTCAATATAATTGCAGAATTATAGGATAATCCAAATCATATTAACAAAGTTTGTGTTTGGATATAATTTATTTTAGAAATTGCAGGCAAATTTGCTTGCATTACCGTTTAAGAGATAATAATTTAATAATTAGTTAAATTGAATTAATCTTAACTATAGAATTTCTCTCAAATTTTCCCTTTTTTTATAGTTTTGAATTTCAATTTTACTATTCTAATCTTTTATCTGTTATTATCTGAATTATTCTAAATTGTAAGATTTCTACCAAATATTACTTATTAGGATTCAGAAATATATATATAAGGGTCAGGTTGTGACACCCGCTGCCCATAGGATAAAAATTTATCATATGTTGCCACTGACGTGGTGAGAGTTTTTAAAATGACATCGCTTGGTTAAAACAAAATTAAGACAAAAATTAAAATTTCTTATTAAAATTTTAATTTGCGATAGTTTCTTGTAATTTATTTATTAACCAATAATAAAATTATTGTGGCACGTTTTACTCATAATAAAATGGCAAAAAGAATGTGTTAAGATTTGTTGACGAATTTAATTATTTATTACCTTTATTAAAAATGAAACTAAAAAAAAAATTAACTGAACTGGACTGAACTGTAGAAATCTTATTGAAAACCACTCCTTTTTATAACAATTTAAGAAAACTATTTCTACTATTTCTATCTTTTCTATATTATCATATGACTATCTCGTGACTAAACTAAACTAAACTATAAATAAAATTATTCTAAAAATAAATAATTATAAATAATATTGTGTAACTATATTCTATCATTTCTTTTAACTATTTCGGTTAAATATTATTCCTTAGGTTAA
>QZLH01001640.1:0-10377 GCA_003833135.1 Oehlia diaphana
TTATAACATTTCTTGCCAATAAAAATACATCACGATAAAATAAAATTACCAAAAATAATTTAACCCAAAAATTTTTTTTTTAATTAAAAGACCAAAATTTTTCAGGTTCAACTTACTTACAGATTATATTTGTTTATGTATTTTTTATTCTAGGGTAGCGTAAATATAGTTAAAATAGCTTTTTTATTAAATAAAAATAATATAATAATTACCGAAATAATCGTCCGGATCATGTGCGCAGATTATGTGTAACCTGGCAACAAATCCGGCTACCATTTTTTACATGGTGTTATGCTAGGGTCGTTTATTCCATAGGATCAGTAAAATTTATGGTTATCCGATAGTCTTTTATATGCAATATCGAATATGAAATTTATTTTATTATTAATTATACAATTATACATGCAATAAAATATATCTATATACATTATTAATATATTTAATATATTTGCCTTATTTAATGTAGATTTATTTTTATTAAGGAGTTGCTTTTTGACTTTCATTATAAATTTGTAAGGGTAACGAAAGAAAGAAAAAAAGGTGATAAAAAAATTATACTTTGTTAGACTATTTAGGCTATTGATAAACAGATATAAAATTTATCCGATGGAAAATGATTACACTTATTACAGGTACGGTAAATGATATACAAAATACCTTCCTTTTTTGAATAATGACGGCGTTACTGTAATTCTAGCCCTTAAGTAAAATTTGTTTATTTGTGCCGATCTCTTGTTTTTATTTTTATATTGCTATTCAATATACCTATATTGACTTAAAATTGAATAAAATTACATAATCAACACAAAATTTACTGCTCATATCGTGCATTTAAAAATAAAATTCATAAAATAATAAAATAATAAAATATTTTATTTAAACATAATTTTCCATAAATCATTCAATTAAAAAACGAACTAAAATTTTATCATTTGTAGATTATAATACTTTAACGCTAATAAACATGTATAAAGTTTATATTTTTTATCGACCAGAGTACAATTTGTATATAAATAAGTGCTCAAAACCCGAGAATTTCAATTTTTAGCCTGTCATTATATGTTAAATAAATTTATTTTCCAATATAATAATTATTTAAATTATCTATAGTAATTTTAGTAATTTTATAGTGTACCACCCCCTGTATTGTGGCGTTGATGCAGATCATATATAGATATGTATAAATGTATGAATAAATATACTAGGGCTACTAGGGCTGCATTAGCCTCGGCTATTATATTCCTGATTGTGGTTATGCCCGATTTGTATGATCTACCAACGCCACTTTTAAGTTACACCGCACAAATTACTAAAATTTTTTATTTATTAATATCTACACTTTTTTAAAATATTTTAGGTTATTTTATTTTTTATTTCATTTTCTTTATTTACCATATAAATGTTGACAAAAATGTCATTCAAAGGTGTAATCTTTAGAAAAAAAACCATATAAAGAGCAAAAACCATTTTGGACAATAAGGAATCTAGAATCATTTTATTCAATTTATACAATAGGAATAATAAGAACAATTCTCGTGAATCAAAAATTGTATATAATTCAATTAAGAATTTTTTTATTTTATATTGCATTAATAGTAATAATCATTATAATATACTGAACCAGAAGAAAACGTAATCGGAGCCTGTATATGAGAATTACCGTTTAAGATGTTCGGTAATAACAATTTTAAGAAACAGAATTTTTCTCTATAAACCGAAAAAGGTAAAATAGAATAATGATATCTATTTCTATAGAAGAACTTTTTTTCATTATTTACAGTATAAAAAAAAATTTTTTTTTTTTTTTATATATATAATCACTCAAAAAAAATTTTAAAAATCGGAATATAAGTTTCCATACTCTTTCAACTTGTAAGACTAACCCCATAAATAAAATAGACGTTTTATAATTTAAATGTAACTTTGTCATATCTTAATAAATCGTGGTACACGTCCTTTTTTGTTAATTACAATATGATTTTTGAATCAGCGGATGAATACGTTTTGTAACTTTTATTGTCAAGTCGCGTAATAACATCTTAAGAAAAAGAACAATAAAACTATGCAAGCGTTTAGAACAAAGAAATTTTTCCAAAAATAAAACTGTTGTGATTATAATACGCGTAATCTTTATTGAATTATAAATAAAACTGTTATTGACGATTTATGCATTTAATTTTAGATAATTATGCAAATTACACATCGTCATGTGCACTATAAGTAGTACCTTTTATGCTGTTGAATACTTGGAATTATGAATTTAGTAATAATATACCATATACTTATTGTAGCAATGCTCTCCTGTTTTCGATTGAAGCCATTTCGCAGGCTAGTTTGTGCCACATTAATGGAATAATCTGGCCGTCAAATTGTTGAAATCGAAAACAGCAGAGTATTACCTATAAAGACCTTTACAATAAGTTTTTTATATATGGACTCTCCCGAACACACTATAAAATCAGCCACAAGTTTATTTATAGTCTATTTTAATGATTTTATTAATGACGAGGTATTTATTTATTACATATAGTATATCATTAATAAAGCTATTCAATAAGTATAAAAAAAATGTATAGTGAAGACATAATAAAATATTTTAATTACTATATAAAAGTTTGTTAGTTAAAGTATTGGCACATGATCATATATTGTTGGTGGAAACTGAAAACTTAATTCGTCTTATAATAAATTCATATTTCAATATTGATGTAATTGAAAACTTAATAAGCTTAACAATTGTGATTAAAATTCGTCTTATAATAAATTCATATTTCGAAAATTGATGTATTTTTACACCTCTGTAACTTTGAAGCTTTTCATTAAATTCTATAAAAATTATATATATATACACATACACATAAATATTATCTTATTTTTTCGTAAATTGCCTAATATATTATTTGTCGATCCGTTCGGACCCATGTTTAAAAATTAATGACAGTTAAAATTATTTTAAAATTAAGGGTTATAAATAAGTAATATAATCATACTTACTATATTAAAATTATTTAAGGGAAAAAACCCCCATTAAATAATTGATTCGTAAACGGATCATTCGTAATTTGCGTAATTAGATTTGAAAATGTATTTGCGTTATTGATAGATATTTGTCTTCTATATGTTCTATTAATAATTCCACGTCTAATTCTTCTATTCATGTTTCTTTGATGACGTCTACGAACAATATCATGATTAAAATCAATAAGTGAAATTAAATTTCTGTAATTATTTAATGGCATTTTTATATAAAGAAGACGAAGATGATAGTTTAATAAAATGAGAAAAAGAAAATCTGAGGTGATATTTATATAAAATCAGATAGATAAAATCTAAAAATATCATATGAAAATAAATAACGCGATCGATTAAAATTAATGAATAAAATACTGCACAATTACGTAGGATTTAATATGCAAATTATAAATAGTCAAACTATAAAACAAACGCGTTAAAGTAACTAACAAAATATTAAATCGTGAATGAAAGTAAAAATGGTTAAAATGAAAACTAAAGACAATAGTAAAACTCCAGGCGTTGTTTATCAGCGCAATCGATTAATTCAACAAATCAGCAGAAGAATAAAAAGTACTGCACAATTGCGTAAAATTTGTAATTAAAGGCAAAAACGTTAAGGCAATTTTAAAGTAATAATTAACATAAAGGGATTATTTTTCCGATATTTACCGAATTTATAAAATTGTAATATTTAAATGTACAATATAAAAATCCTTAAGCATACAATGAATGGCATATTCCAGTACCTGAGTGGCTGAGTCCTTGCCTACACTTGAATTATCTGAATTTAGTAGTATGATAGTTTATTTGAAAGAATATCATATGATACTATATTGTTTTTAAATAACTTTGTCTTAAATTTCTGTATGTATTACAATCAAAATAGATTATCAATTTTTTTTATCTAAATGAACAGAAATGAACAGCACGTGTCGATCATTTTATACATGCGATATGCGTGAAGGTAAAATTTTCACCTTTAAAGAAGTATGATTATAGAATGAAACGCTCACGTAATCAAATATACATAATCTACACGCGTCCGAAAATATTTTTCGCCACAAAAAAATCCTAAGCCTCTGGATAACATGACAAATTACATACAGTCACATGTGTGCATAACAATGCAATGTTTCTTAGTCAAGGTTACGGGTTTAATTAATTATAGTTAACATTTTAATACAATGTATTTTATATCTCCTGTCTTACTGTTTACACATAGTTAATCAAACTGATCACTTTTCTTGAGACAAAAATATCTTAGTCAAGGTTCAAAAAAAAAATATTCCATTGATCCCATTAAATTTACTAATTCAAGGTCAGACAAATAAAACCTTTAGATATTCATAAATTTTTAAAATATTTCGGACGAGCGCTTTTATTTTACATATGTAAAAAATTTTAAATGTAAATTTTTTATACATCATATGAATTGCAAACTTTCGTTCACAAAATTATTATATTAAATCAAGTGATTTAATTCTATATGCAACTATTCGGCCTAATGAATAATGATTCTATGGATTATTATTATGATCTACGCAGAGTGATACAAAGTACGTGTAAATAACATCCTTAATTTAATTAAATGTTATTATTTGAATATTTTTAATATAGTTTACATAAATAAAATGTAACACAAGTAGTTAAACTTTATTTTAAGCTTATTACAATTATTAATCGGAAGAAATTAGAGTAACCTTTTTTGGATATTCTCGCATATTATTTTTTTTATGCTTATCCAATGACAATTTATTTTTATAATATTGTTCGACTGATAAGTATAACAAGAGCTCCTGATTGGTGCATCTCATGATAAAATTTTTAGATAACAATCATACTCTATCGCAATCATCTATTACACACTTTACTTTTTTTATAAAATGTTTCTTTCACTTTTATTTGTTTTATTCATAGGGAAGAATCTTCTAACGAAAAAAACCTAAAACTGATACAACAAAAAAAAAATGTTTTGTCACACAAATCAATAATCACCATTTATTTATTCGCGAATAGGATTAGCATATAAAAGTTCACAATTTAATCCAATAGGATTTGTGAATATACCTATTATCGGCTGCAAAATAGAATCATTAACGAAAATAGTAATAAATAGGACTCCGCGAAAAAAAAACCTCTTTAAATAGATTACATTAAATGAGGTTGATTTCCCTGATTCTACTGTAACTAAACTTAACTAGTAAGTTTCAAAGGCGACACAATCGGGTACTATTTAATCACGCGTTCCGTTATTTCGGAGATAAAGCTTTTTTTATTATATTTAAATGTTTTCTGAAAAAAGAAAGATAAAAAGCACGTATAATTTTTTTTTGTGTAATATAAACAAGAAAGTATAAGGGGTGTTTGTATCAGTTAATAAAACTTGAATCATGAAAGAAACGCCAACGGAATTAGACAGGATTTTTCCTTTTCAAAATTTTTATTTATTAATTAAGGAGTTACAAATATAGCAATTAAATAAGCTTCATCCGTTTTATTTTGAACGACTTATATATTAAATTTTTTTTTTATAAAGCATTTTTTGTATCTGCTACTATAAAAAACAAATCATAATAGATGCTTTGGCGTAAAAATTTACGGATTTATTTGATTATAAATCCTTTTATTGTGCCTAATCATCATTTCGGCTACTGTGAACTTAATATTTTTGCATTATATGGCCTTCTATTTAAAGGTTTACACAAAGATGAATATTTTAATGTTCAATAGAAAGTTTCAAATTGCGTAGTGGTTTAAATAGGGTTCATGAGACGCTAATTTCCTATTTGATCAATTGAAAACTTATTCCACGAATAGCAGTGTTTGATCATGAGATAAATGAAAACAACTAATATCAAAAAAAAATTAAAAATTTTTTGCAATATATACGTACGACATTAGATAACTCGGTAATTAGCGTTAAATAAAAAAAAAATACTAATATTCTATGCAATCTCGGAGCAAACCGACCGCCGATCACGAATATGAATGCTTATCACATGTAATCATAATTCGTTGAAAATTTTTCTCATAAATAGTATTTGTAACAATGTCGTGAACAAATTACATGATGATAATAAATTATTGACTTCTTTGAAGGTTACGAATATAGCAAATGATACAGCATGACATTAATATTAAGAATTATCATTATTCATGTGTACGAGTAATATAAGTGCGAAAATTTTGGTTATATAATCAATTTATAATCGTAATTATATATAAAGATAAAATTCCAGTCAAGAAATAAAATTTATCTATATGTTATTATTTAATTTGTTAACTATTTTAATCTGCCTTTTTCATATTTGCATGCCTTAACTGCAGTTCCAATTATGTAATATTTATAAAGCTAAAGGTATCATGATTATTCATATGATTAGCAAGCTACTTTCATACACCCTATAAAAAATATTTTGGAAAAATCTCCGATTAATGATCATTTTTCTAGTTTTCACTCCAGAAAACTCAGATATGTGTTCAATTTTCTAAAAAAAATTTTTTTTAGGGACAGCAATAATAATGTACCCCTCAATTTTAATTTTTCCTTAACAATTTGCCAAGGATTAAGACTTCTGTACTAAGAATACTACCATTACCATGACGGATATCCCTCAAATTTTTTCAAATACAAGATCTGATCAGTTGATCTTGATCACCATAATATTTATTTGTGAATAATGAATTAACTATCTCTAAGATATTGAAATTTGTAAATAAGAAATTAGAAATTACAAAGTAAACAAGAAACTGCCCATATCTAAAACTACTGAAATAATTAAGATTTCAATAACATTTAAACATGAATGACAATTTTTGATTATCTTAAATTTAGTTTATATCAGATATTAATATATTTGAATCATTTTTTTCTCTTTTAAAATAATATTATTTTAATAAAAAAAAAAAAGTCTATTTTCACAAATCAATTGTTGATCAAAAAAATTATAGATTCATTACTTGAAATATCATACGCTCATCATACCTAATACCTTATGTCACAATAAACCTTTTCCAAATTATTTTTTTCATGTTATTTTTCTTTATTCATTCTTAAAAAATACAATAATCAAAAGTAATAAAACTTATGAATTATGTTTCTTCACAAAATAATTTTAATGTTTATTTGCAACGTAAACAAACAAATCAAGATCGACCAAGGTAACACTTTATGTCGGAAAAGGTACGAATTGTGTATCGAGTGGGTCAGTTTATATGGGATGGATAATTCCAGCTCTCCGCTTAGGCTTCGTTATTTTTTAATAAGACATTTGGCGTCTTATGAACATAATAATATTATAAATGACTATTGTATGTTTTTTTTACATTAGACTCTTTTTAATTCATAAGGCGTTAGTGTATAATAGATAATGTGATAGTGCTATTGTAAAATTCAATGATCAATGATCATTATATCTTTAAAATTTTATTTATTTATTATTGTTCAATTGACATCTAAATCAATAGAATAAAGTTTTTTTAACGACTTAAAATTAAATATGTTCTATAGAAAAAATACTTTAGGATTACAGTATAATGTTCTTATATATTCACTTTAGTAATATCGTTAATAGGTTGATCGTTATTAAATTAGGTAATTTTTTATATGAATAATAATAAGTGTGGCTGTGCTACAGCCTCCGAAGGCATATTCATTCATGCATGGGTAACCCCGGAATATTCCATACGCCTAAAAATTTAACAATTGCCTTTTAAGTTATCATTTACGGTGGATGCCGTTGAAAAAAAATAATAAAGTAAACGAATTGATATAGAAATTTCAAAAGAAAAATAACGTCAATTTTCTTATTTGCTTAATTGGGCTAATTCTTGCAAACAGAATAAATTTATGATTATGCAAAAAAATTTAGTAATTAGGCGGACTTTGTAAGATTAATAAAGAGGAGTTACGTAACTCATAATAAAAAGGAGTTACTTCGTGATGAATCGCGTAGTTTAGATAATTTCAGTTTTAACAATAGTTAATAAAAAACATGAGTAATCACCCGAAATTTTCGGAAATTTCCGGAAAAAAATAAAAATCACGCCATTTTCATGAACCAGAAATTTCCTTTCATCATTCACGTAATTTTTTTGCGGTTTTTTTCTTGATCTACTTTTCTAAAGCCGAAGTTAGCTTTATAAGTTAAGACTTTTTTTTATAATGGAATTAATAATGGAGAGAACAATCAGAATTAAACTAGCTTTTGTGCCCCTTGGATGGTAGCTTATATTGTTTATAACGCATTTTTAATAACGGAAAAACTTCTCCACGGAGATGAGTAATGTATTTTCCATGATTATGAATTTGAATAAAAAAATTTTTTTTTTTACATCAGATATGGCAAAGTTGCAACTCAAGGCCAATTTTTATAGTTGAAGGTTCCCTGTACTGATATACCAATCAATTGATTCCTTTAAAGACTAATGAAATCTTAGTTCTTTCCTTTTTTGTCAGCCGGGTATAAACAGACCGACTATATGATTCTTTTTTTTTTAGTTTATAGGATGCATCTTGCTTTAATTACAAAATGGGTTGTTAATAGTACCGTTTGCATAGCTGCAAGTACTATCCAATAAGGAACTGTATCATATCATAAAAAACTATCACAAATTATTATTTCCTAATATGCAAATTAAGTTTAATATTCCCAATTATTCATTTTTGCAGAATTATCTTGTATGCCCATAATGTTGTATTTTGTAATAAATTTACAGTGTCAACAATGTCATTTCTTCATCTTAACTAATGCATAGCATAATAATTAGAGGAGTAACGGCTAGAAGATACCCACCTACCATATGTTTGAGGATTAATGGATGTTCTTTCATCATGCGTTTGAGGATTTGGAATGGTAGCGGATGCTCACTTTGATGACCATCACCATTATCATGGATCATTCAAATTGAAGTGATTTTTGCGTAATGATTGGAGAAAGGTGGACTAGAAGATAGCCTTCCATCATGCGTTTGAAGATTAAGAATGATAGCGGATGCCTTTCCATCATGAGTTTGGAGGCTATCACCATTATCATATGTTTGAAAATTGAAGTAATTTTTGTTCAAACGAATTAATATGAAAACAATAAAAATTTTATGTAAAAACTCCGTAAATATGAGCCTTTCACGGATTCATTCACGGAAAATGTAAATAATTCGATAAATTCCGTGATATAAGGTTATTAATTCCGGAAATATGAGCCATTTACGGAAAAAAATGGAATAAAAAAACGGATCAACTTTTTTTTACAGTTAAAAAATTAAATATTTTATATAAAAAATTTGTTTTTTTAGAAGTCTGTAATTTTTTTTTTTTTTTAAAGTTTAAAATAATGTGAAACCATTCCAGGGTTTGCTTTATAATTATATTTTATACAGGGATAAAAAGCTCATTCCCACTCAAGAACATACATAAAAAAAAAATTTTCAAATTATATCTTTATTGGCTTAAATAAAATATATAATACATTATTATTAGTATAAACTTTTTCTAAATCAGATTTTTGAAAATTTTTTTTTTGTTATTGTCTAATATAAAAATTTACAGTGACATATAAACTATTGAATTGAAAAATAAAATAAATAATGAAAAGTAGTTCCGTTAAAAAATGTGTCTTCCCCTGCTTTGATGATTAAATTTGATACTGTTCTTTTTTTATATTTTTATAAATCATATATATCGTATTCTTAAACTGTTTATCGAAAAATAAATCTGGTTTTATAGTTTGCATTTTCCATATTTGAATTGGCATATTAAAGTTAAGAGAAAAGTTAATTTAACTTACCAAAGATAAATTACTCAAAAGTTGCATAAAAACTAATTAAATATATTTCGGAAAAAATCCGGAGTATCATTAAAGTTCATGTTCATGTTAACATCTTGATCTGTTTGATTATCATTTCGTCTCTGTTTTTTATGTTGATTTAGATCATTATGATAATTATTCATCACCACAAAAAAATTTTCTTCTCTGATTTGGTATGTAGTTTCGCTCTCCAGCCTTTTGCAGAAGCTCATGAAGTATTCTCTGAAATTAATTGATAATTCTCCATGATTGCTTCGATTAAGTGAGTCGATCTGTTCAAGTTTTTTCACCCATGGAACGACTAATTCATCTGTTAACTTCTTTCTTTTCTTAGGAGTAGATTTCCCTCTCTTGCTAGTTGGCTTCATTCCAAAGATGGTTGGAAGGAAAATTTCGAAGAAAGGCTTTATGATTTCCAAACTGGTCGCTTTTTGTAATAAATCTAAATATTTTGGTTTAAATGGTACATTTTCTTTGATATATGAATCGAAAACCGAAATGATGGAATCTCGGGTACAAGTCGAAATTTCTTCCAAATTTCGTGGGTTGTCAATAT
>QZLH01001642.1:8791-25942 GCA_003833135.1 Oehlia diaphana
ACGTTTAAAATTTTATATTAAATTATAATTATAAAAATCACATGACTATGATGTAATTTTGACCATTTCGACTTTAATTTCGACTTTTGACCTTCCCAAGTCGAAATATTTCTACTTTTGGTCTTTAATTTCGACTTCATGTATACTCACAACTTTCATAAGCGGATAGGAATCATACCTACAGAAATTATGGCAGATGAGAGGCACTTTCGTCTCAAAAAATCCTATCTGCAACTTTTTATTGCAGACATCATGAGCTGAACCTCAGAACTTACCACTTATATGGTCGTGGTCTTTTACTTTTCGATTGATCCCACTTAAAGCTTTGCTATATTCCTTCTGTGTTCTTTTTAGGATGTTCTTTTTCCATACATGTTTCCCATTCTTTAATTTCTAATAAATTATGCTTTGCTTCTTCGAGCTTTTGTACCACCTCTAGTGCTGGTTTTAAAAAAGGTCCCTTGCAAATCCAGCATTCTGTCACTTCATTATACGTTTTCAAATCTCCTGGTGCCATTATCATTTCAGCTGGCGCGGATAAGTCCTTCTGTATGTTTGCCTGCTCCTCCTCGATTTTTGTAATGAATCTTTCAAGTGCATCTGGACCTCTGTATAGATCATGATTCATAACTCATAATCCCATAGTTAAGTGAACTATCCATACGAACAACTACATAACAATAGCCACACAGCTTGTGCATCTATAATCTTTCGATATGGGTTAACTTCGCCTTCTCTTCGGGGCTAACTTTTCGGTTAATATTTCTAGATTCCAGAAAATGCGATATGGATTTGGTTGTATGCATTTATGATTATAGAAAGCTTTAACACTCCTATTCTTCACCGGCATTTGCGGGTGCTGAGAGGTATTATTTAGACTCTTGCATTTTGGCAAATGTTCATTGTATCTTATCTCTGAAGAGTATACATGAAGACAATAACGGCAGAGGTATTTTTGCCCTTTATGTTTGCTATGATTGTATATATACTAGCTTATGTAAATCTTTGATAATACAGTAATTAAGGTTGCTTGCCGAAACCTAGGGGTTTAGACAAGATGGCGTTTTGCCGAAAAGCGAAATTCTGCCAAAACTATATTAAAGTTATATTAAAAAACTGGCGAAACTCTGGAGAAAGGCGAAACTGCCGAAACTTATTATAAATGCCGAAACTGCCAAAATTCTGCCGAAACTATAATAAATCTATAGTAAAATTTTGACGAAACTAATCGTAGGATTTTGAAGAGGTTTAGACAAGCAATCTTAACAGTAATGGCTTCTATCATCTTCTGTAATTACTAGAAGATTTATTTGCTTGTATTCATCTCCTCTTCTTTCTGTAACATAGTAAAAGTTAAGACTTTTGTTTTGGTTATGCCATTTATAGACACATAGACTGATTTTAGGGTTATTTTCTTCAAACTTTTTATAAACTGGTGTTGAGACTGATACTGAAATTGGGATGTCTTTCATATTAAGTTCCTTCATGAAATCTCTATATAGCTGATTCGGATTTCTTTCTGGATGAACTTTAACTGGATGCAAAGCTCCTAGGACATACCATCCAAAACACCAGTCATCATTATTTTGAATATTAATAATTCTGTTATTACGTTTTGGTATAGTTTCAGGTAAAGGTATATGGGCAGTAGGACCAATCAGATTGAAATCAGATATCTCTATACTAAATTCTTCTATATATTCTGGGTAAGTATCAGACATTTGGTATATAGTTTATTCTAACCGTCACACTATTATTTGCTTATATAATTTTTTCTTTAATTATTTATTTCCTATATACCTATCACTTTTGATCATAGAAACCCTATCAAAGATAAACATTTACAAGCTTTCTGAAGCAGTTCTAGCTATTGCAAAACTGAAGTATTAACTAATTATTAATTAATCTTTTCGAATTTAGTAATAAAAAGTAGGATGATTGGCAAATATTCTTGCCCATTTCTTCGCAATACCAGAAAGGCTTGTGGAAATCCTAGTATTAGGCCTGAAGGATGTCGCTTCCATTGGAAGGCTAAAAAATGTATACCTTGTTCCGATTGTGGTAAACCTACTGCTTCAGCTTGTGGATGATGCCCATTACATATCAGAGGGTACTATGTTACCCAACACTATAATAGACTTCGATCAGAATTACAAGAAAGACTTTGATCAGAGATACGAGAAAGAACTTTTAAGAAATTAATGGTTACTCATAGAGATGCTTAATATTACTCTCTGCAGGAAATGCTTCCATCCGATAAAATTAGAAGAAGGAGAATATTGTGATAGTTGCCAGTCAGAATAAATTAAAAGACCATTTCAGCTAGCTTTATTTCTTAATTTTAGCCGGAATTTAGCTGGGCATTTCGTTAGACTTGCTTTTTAGTTGGAGCATATTTTTTCGTTAAAGTTTTATGCTAATTGATAAACTAGCCTATGCTGAACCTGTTCTTGACTAAGGAAAAGTTTAGACAATTCCACAGATTTTTCTGAATTTTTACAGGATGATGTTTCGTTAGATTTATATGACTTGATATACTATTTTATGAGCTAATCCACATAGAAACAGTTTCTGATATACTATTTTTTGTTAGACTTATATTACAGAATGGCATATTTTGGGGGAAATTAAGACAGTTAGACATATTTTTCGTTAAATTATTATACTATTTAATGAGCTAGCTTATATTGAACCCGTTTTTGACTAAAGAAAAGTTAGGACAATTTCGTGAATTTTGCAGAGGTGGTATTTTGTTAGACTTTTATATAAAATATGCTATTTAGTAAGCTAGCCTGCATTGAATCCATTCTTAATTAAAGAAAAGTTGGGACAAAAATCCCGTTAGATTTATTTAACAAATATGCTATTTAATGAGTTAGCTTGTACAAAAGGCATTCTTGTATATAGAAAAGTTTATTAGATTTAAAAAGTCACATGATTTTTTTTTCGTTAGATTTATTTATTCGATATGCCATTTAATAAGCTAACGCGCTTGAAACCATTTCTGTTATACACATTTTTGGTTAGACTTATACTTGACAGTTAGACTTATTTATGAGGTAATTAGGGTGGTTAGAGTTATTTGGTTAGACTTATTTTTTGGTTAGACTTATTTATGGGGAAATTGGGGCGGTTAGACTTATTTTGGTTAGATTAAAATGATCAATATGCTAAATAATGAGCTAAATCACGCAGAATCAATTCCTGATATATGTTATTTTGTTAGACTTATAAATATAACCAAAAAGTTGATAAAGAAATTAAGAAGCTGAAGGTCATAGAAAGTCTTCTAGTATAGTAGAAAAAATGACATTAATTTTATGAACCAGGGAGACACACAATGTCATTGTGAGGGGCGGATCTTCGGTCCTTAAACCTCCATAATGACATTGTGTGTATTGTATGTGTTTGTATAATAAAATTATACATGTCTATAATAAAATTGTATATATCTGTGTAATAAAAATTTATGTCTGTATCTGTATAATAAAATTTTATATATCTATGTAATGAAACTTTATATGTTTGTATAATAAATTTGTACTAAAAATAGTAATAAATTTTATGTATCTGTATAATAAATTTTATACTAAAAATAGTATATACTAATAAATTTTACAAAATTATAAATTTTATCTTATAATTATAAGTTACATTTTAAAATTTTGTTTAATTTTACCATATGCTTAACAATTACATAAAAAAAATTTACTACAAAATTACATTTACATTTTTTAATTTATAAAGAATTTTACCTTACAAATTCAACCAGTTTTTTTAATTTTTCTATGTAATTTTACCTTAGGCTTGTGAATAATTTCTATTAAAAGTAAGCAGAATAATGCTAAATTTTGAATGATTTTTATAATTTCTGTCACCCAAAACTGGTTTGTAACGTCATAAAATCACCTGATTGAATACTGTATCACTTAACTAAATAATAAGTTAAGTGAAAATTTACATTTGTGAAACTTAAGTTATTTAATGTAAAATAGACGTAAAAAAACCTATTTCATTAACAAAAAACCCATTTCTTATCTGCATAGTATTTTTAATGTGTATTATTAAAAAGTAAATATGTTTTATAAAATAAAAAGTAAAATAAAAATTTATATAAATATAATAGTTATGAATATTTATAAAAGTATTCTAAGACTTATTTAATATTTAAAAAAATTTTTTTTTTTATAATAACTTTTATAAAATTATCCATTTTTTGCATTTTTCAAAATATATTATTAATTCTTATTATTCTTGCTGTAGACAAAATATGAACTTTTATATTCAAACAAATTGTAAGCATATATATTATTGATTTTTACATAAAAAAGATTTAAAAGTTATTGTATAAAGTGAGATTTCACAACAGATATTATCAGTATTGCTAAGAATAATATTTATTATATTCTGGCTTAAAAGAACTATTTAACAAATTTATTAAATTATTGTACTAATAAAACCAAATAAAATTTTTTTAATGTTCATCCCAAGTTTTACTATGCTATATGTAATAATTTGTATAATAAAAGTACCTTAAAATTAACATGTTAATTAGAGGGTGAACAAATCTACCAATATGAGAACTTTCTAAAAATATTATATATTGAATTTATATTTTATTTTCACTACCAGTGATTTTACTTTCAGCTAATTTTATACTACATTTCACAATTTTATATAAATATTTTA
This sequence comes from Oehlia diaphana, assembly GCA_003833135.1. Lineage (NCBI taxonomy): Eukaryota > Fungi > Glomeromycota > Glomeromycetes > Glomerales > Glomeraceae > Oehlia > Oehlia diaphana. Next base: position 13,481 of record QZLH01001642.1, read on the forward strand.
TTAAACTTAGTGTACCATTTTTAATATAAAATTATTATATTATATATATTTATTTTGTTAAATAAAATTACCGTAAATATGTTTTACTTTAAAATATAATTTTACTACTCACCACTTTGGTTATATAAAATTACCTTTTATACTTAAATAAAGTTGTTTAGCAAGTTAAATCTACTTGAATTTTAATTTTCATGAGGTTAAGTATGTTATTTATATAGAGAAGCATATTTTTTATAACGGTAGTAACTTTTAAATTTTTCACTTTTTTATTTACAACTTCAGAGCATAATGCTACTGCTTGCATTAGTCTGAACCTCCCTGCTTATTAAATGACAATTTCAATTAAAGATGTTTTCTGGAACTCTTCAATAATTTTGGATCGCTACTATAAACACTAACGTTCTGAATAACACTAGTTATGCCATAACAGTTTCTGATGCAATGATTACAGTTTCCAATTTTATCATTGACTTATTTATAATCCAGCAAATAGTTATAGAATATCAAAGAGTGTAATTTAATATAATAATAATTTATCTTGCTTGTATCATGAATAACAAAAAGTGACTTAGGAAACTAATGCAAGTTAATTCAAAAATTTATTTATATAACAATACAAATATTTTATTAATATTTAATCTAATATAAAAAATTAAAGTCTAATGAAGATTTATTTTCAGTATTAATTACTATTAAAAATTTTTATATTAATTAAATAATAATAAGTAAATATAAATATGTATATACATTTTTTAATGAAATAAAACAAAATTAATTTTTTAAACTAATATTTATTAAATATACTATTTTACATTTTTAGTAATTTTATAATGAGTAAATTTATTCATCACCTCGTTTTTCTGGACAAAATTATGTAATGCCGGGCAAAATTAATATATGTGACATTTAAAGAGGGGTGTGAAAAATAGATTTTTTACAACAAAAAAATTTCATAGTTCCCAGAATTACATATAAAAAATGAAAAAGGGAGGGATGTGACACGGGTGACAAAAGAGTAGTGTTAACATCGCTAATTTTTTTATAGGGAAATTAATATAATTTCAGAAAAACATGTGAAAATACATATATTACGTCAAATCATGGTAAATGCTGAAAACCAATTATTATTTGCTGAAATAAATTTACTTGTCATCTAATAATTGAGGATCGAAAATCGAATATATAAATATATATTATATGAATCTACAAATATCGTAATATTACTTGACATTTAAAAGGATTAGAATCGACAAATCAAATGGTGATACACATGTATTATACATTCATATAAAATTAATTTTGTAAATTTTTGTAAAATTACTTGATAATGTATAACATTCATTAGAATTTTCCATCCTTCTAGGTTCAAACATTTACAAAGAATCGATGCATCTATAATTATTAATCATATATGTAAGTTAAAGTACATAAAATGAACACGTGAGTGGACGGCACGTCGGCACGATTCCTTCGCTTTTGCACCGGAACAATGAATAAAAGTAATTTATTTGTTTATTAATAAATGCATATAAATACATATATAAAGAATTATGAAAATTACTATTAATTTAAATAAATTAAATCCAAAAAATGCATGACCAACTTCAATTTAAAAGAATCATTTATCAATGAATATTTTTTATTAATAGGATTATAAACGAGTAAAAGTTATATATTTTTAACAAATGTTGTAAAACAAAACATCCAATTTAATTTAATTAATTTTGTACGAAAAACACGCACACGAATTAAATTCAAGTCACGTGATAGACCAAAAGTTCAAAAAAAAATAAACCAATGTTGTATAAAAACAATAGTTTGGATTTTATTGAATATTCATTTTGTGGTTAAAAGTAGAAAATTTGAAGTAAAACGTAAGAAAGATCAATTGACATTAAACATATAATGATACAATTTATACAAAAGACAAGGGAGAACTTTTGAACAAAGAAATTCATTTAAATTTAAACAAAGGAAGTAAAACATGATACATTGAGACATGATATTTAATGTCATAATACATTGCACTGTTAAAAATTTCCGGGGACCGACAATTAATAATGTAAGTAGTGCATAAGATAAATATGTAAAGAATGGAGAAGGCTTAGCTTAGAGACAAAAACTGATAAAAACAACGAAATTCTTTATACGATTTAAAAACACAGATTAATATAACCAATTAAACATTGAGGCGCAGCGAGAAACAAAGAGTAATTAATATAAAACTTTCTTTGTTAAAAATAATATGGAAATTATTGAAATTATAAAAATTTAATGTATAACAAAATAAAACAATACGATACAATACGATACATACAAGGAAATATGATATAAAATACGATAATATAATTAATATATATTGATTCATCTACGTCATCATCTCTTTGTTTTTTTTAAAAAAAAAACCAAGATTAAAAACCAGAATAATTGATGTACGGGTTATCAGTCGTCAGATCTCAAAATATTACGATACAATCATTTACGCCTTAATATAATAAAATTTACACATTTATTCACTTTATTTAGTTCACATAAATATGAAAAATTTTTACGAGATCAAAAAGAAGAGGAGAAAAAAAAACAAATATATTTTAATTTTTTTTTTTTTGCCACAATTTAAAATTTGCGCCATTTTTACATTTAATAATTTTCATCAAAACGAATCGAATGAAGGTAAATCAACCCTTTACAACCAAACTTATAAAAGTAATGTAATACAAAAGAAAGTACTCACCCTTTTTTAGTCCAATTAGGATTAGTGGCACTTGTATTACTTGAATTACTTAATGTACTTAGCAGACCCTTTTACCCGCTCACGGGTTACACACTTGATACACAAAAATGATCCGAATAATATTCTTGAAATGTTTTCGGAATTTCTTTTCTTTTTATGGGATAATTAAAGTCAACCTTAAAAAGAAGAAAAGATTTTAATATTGGGGAAATTTTTTTAACCAAAATCCGATGAATGGTAAAATTTTAAAATGGGTTACACCAATGCGTTTGTAAAATTAACAATGAAGATCCATTCCGACAATGGAAGACAACATATATTATATTTATGTTGTAATCAACGTGGAAGAAATTTATATTACTCTTTTAGTTCTATTAAAAAATCTGAATTTGATTGATTGTTAATTAAAAAATTACAACATTCAAAACATTTATAATTGGTATTAATTCTTTTTTTGTTAAACAGTATGAATTGACAAGTTTAATTAAAGGATTTTAAACAAATTTGTGATAATAATAATAATAAAATGTATTATTATTATATATTTATTATATGTTTATTATATGTTTATTATATACTTGTTATATATTTATTATATATTTATTAATATATCGCATCCTTATGACTCTCACAAAGTTATATTTGTTTATACAACATATTTCCTTTATTAGTAATATATTTAAATACTTTTACTTTAAAAATTTGAAGTACTGTATAACGGATCGGCATTTTTAACATTTTAATTTGCATTTGACTTTTTTTTCATCATCAAATTTAAACAATGCATGCTTTCCATATTCGGGTAACAGTAATTTAAAACAAGGAATGATTTGTTGGATATTTTTAACCGTTTAGTTTAAATTCGATCATTACAAAGAAATATTATAAAATGTATATTAACTCTTTATTTCCCTTTTTTTTTTTCTTTTGATGAATTAAAATTTTTTTCTATGCGCTCTAAAAAATTTTAATTTATATATTTCATATATATATTTTAATGTCTTTGTTATATATATTATATATATTACATATATATATACATTAATCAACTTTATTTATTGCTTTTTTGAGAATTGAAATAAAAAAAAAAAAAAGGAAGTTTCTTAAATTATAGATTAGCCATAATTAATTTTTAGTGTTTCGAATTTTTTTTACGCTTATTTAGCCTTCTGTTGTTCATTCATTTAATTTTTTTTTCTCTCTTATCTTCATTCTTTTCAGAAGAAAAAGTAAAAAGGTTATTTTTTTTGGACAGTCGTTGATTCGACTGGTTCAAGAAAAAATTTAAATTTTAAATTATCACGATTCTTTACTTTTAATTTATTTCCTAATTTCTTGGTTCTCCGACATTTCTCATTATTTTATATTCCCCCTTTTTATAAAACCTTTTTTTTTTTTTTTTTTTTTCTTTTAAACCTTTTTTTTTTTTTTTTAAATCAAAAAGAAAAAAAAATACTACAGTATTTTTAAAAAAGTTATCTAATAATAATAATAATTTAATAATACATTATATAATTTCTTCTTCTTAAAGGCCGGGCGCTTAGAAAAAAAAAAGATAACTTTATACAACTCCTACTCCTACTCAACATTATCATTCAACAATAACTTTGTCGGGGATTCCAATTATAATCTTTCATTTTTAAAATCCTTTTTAACGACATCTTTTTAACGAACAACTCCACTATACTCTACTCTCATAATATATATATGATATAAAAGATGGGTGATTTGATGTTCACTATTTCGACAGGGTTGGCTGTTATACTTTGTATTATACCAGGAATCTTTCATTTACAAACTAGAAATTATGGTGCTATATTTATGACTATGTGGGTCTTTATTGCAAATTTTATAACTTTCGTAAATTCAATTTTATGGCCTGATTATGAAATTTTGGAAGATAAGGCGGAAATTTGGTGTTTGGTTTTTGCTTCCCCTTTTTATCTTGCTGCAGGTTTTGGTCTCTTGGGTTCTGCTACTTGTACTATTTATACTATGTACTCTTACGTTGCTTCCCCCATTATTTTGACTATACAAGTTAAAAAACGTCAGGCTTTAATAGCTTTTGTAATTACTGTGGTAATCCCTTTTATTCTCACTGGGTTAAGTTATATAATTCAAACTGCTAAATATAGTATACGTCCTATTCTTGGATGTGCTAATGTACATCAACAAAATTGGTTCTTCTTCGTCGTGAATAATATGTGGCCTCCAATAATAGCTATAGTTGGATGTTATTATGCTGGTATGTATTGATTGTGTCAGTTATTAGCTTAATGTTGTATATATATATATATATATATGTATGTATATATATTCGTTCGTGTATTAATCATAATCCCCCTTTTTTTTCAAAGGTTTAACATCTTACGCTATTATCAAAAAACGTATCGAAATTAAATCCCTTTTGGCTTATAATGAATCTGGGATAAATACTTCTTATTATTATCGTTTGGTCCTTTTCTGTGTAACTTACCTCATATTTGCTTTACCTGCCGCTCTTCTTAATACCTTCTCAAATCTTTTGGAAGGTTTCGTCCCTTTTGATATGAGTGAGAGAAATTGGCACTCGATTACTAGATTCCCGGGTGAAAATCATGGTGTAACATTTGTTGATTATGCAAAACCTCTTTCCGGTTTTATTTTATTCATTTTCTTTGGAACTGGTCAAGAAGCTGTCTTAACTTATAAAAAATGGCTTGTTGCTGCAAAATTGGATAAAATTTTCTGTTGCTTATTTCCTTCAAATATTGATGATCAATCAAGAAATAATTCTAATATTAATGGTAATATTGGAACTCTTAGATCTTTTCAAGGTCAATCAAGTTTTGGAAAACATTCTGTACCTAGAACTCCAAGAACTCCAAGAACTCCAAGATCTCCAAGATCTCGTCAATCTATTTCAGATGATTCTCCAAAAATAATTACTCCTCCACCAAAAGCTATGATTGATAAAGAAAAGAAATCTGGAATGAAAAATATTTTATATTTGACAGGTCATCGTACCCCAAGTGAACAAGCTGCTTTTGATCTCACTTCTGGTTTAAGAATGAATATTGATGGTATAGAAACTCGAACTGTTATAAATGAAGTTGATGAAGATTTACATGAAAGACCTGCTCCTGCTTATCATCATCGAGGAATTCAAGAAACTTTAGAAATTGATGTTGATAATGATGATTTCGGAGTAAATCGTTATGTTGAGGATGATGTCAATGATGATTTTGGAACAAACCGTTATATTGAGGATGATGATAATTTTGGAACAAATCGTTACATTGAAGGAGATGATGATTTGGCCTTAGAATATTCCACACCATTACCATCACAGCCCCAAATGAGTTTTGGTGGTGGTAGTGTCAGTCATATTAATCATTTGTTAGCCGTTTATGATGAAACCGTTCCAGCCATTAATGTTACTCCTTCCTCACCATTACCAAATCAACAAACATATGCTATGGTAAGAGTACATCCCACAGACACGTTCGTAGCAAATGGTATAGATGACGTTATAGAGGAATATAGTCCCAGTAGAAATACTGGAAATCAAAGTCAAAGGAGTTCTTATTCAGAAACCGGAATTGCCCTATAACAAATAAGAAATAAAAAAAAAAAGAAAAAAAAAAAGAAAAAAAAATAATTTCAACTTTTGCATTATCACTCATCTACACATTTATATATATAATACACACTTAAACTATTATCCTTTTTTTTCATTCATTAACAATTGCATTATACATTTTACATTACATTTTGCATTTTTTTTTTCATTTGTACATAAAAAGTTTTATGTAGGTTTTTTCTTTTTCGCCATAATTTCTTTTTACTTTTCCTTTATAGTGAACTATTTTCTGTGAATAATAATTTTTATGGCAAAAAAAAAAAATCCTTTTTTTTAAAAAAAATAGAAGATACCGTTTATACATATTTTACATATATAGCTTTGTACCTTAGATATTTACTTAATATATACTATATAACCCTGAAGAAATAAATGCTTTTTTTTCTTGTCCTGTTGTGGAGTTATTTTTTTAAAAAAGTACTTATATTTATTTCTTCTTATTAACGCTAATCTTTTTTTATTGTAATTACAGAATTAACAATAATAATAATAAAAAAAAAATTTAAAAGTCTTTTTTTCTAAAAAAAATATATATATATAATATACAGTATATACATTTTTTATGATGATTTGATTGAATTTATAGTCCGCAAAGATTTATCCATTTATCAATTATCACAAGATTTTATACAATATCGGGTCAAGTTTAATGTTCTAATCAAGTAAACTTTACTTAAATCTAACTAGACTGCTTTACCATCTTTACAGTAATACGAATAAACTATAAAATTTGATAAAAAATTTATAGTATACTAACTAAGAGATGAATTAGCAAATAGGTAAATAGTAAAGATTAAAGAAACTGGTAGTTTAAATATCAATACATATGGACTAGAACTTGGCAAAGCATATTTTTTTCATCTTTTTAAAATCCTGCTTCCCCATTATTTTACTTTATTTTTATTTAACCACCAACCTTTTTTCATTTATTACTATAAAACTCGGAGGCGATTTTCACCGGTGTCACGTGATTTCAATAATATATTTGCAATGTATTTACTTTTGCAATATATTGTGTGTAAGTTTGATGCTTTTATTGCTCAATTCACTGATACCAACAGGATAATTCTCCACAATGACCAACAAAAAAATTAAGGACCACTACCAGTTACCTTGATAACTCCCTGGCAGCTGGACCTTCTAATACTAATCATTGATTCTGTCTAGTAATGAGTCAACTCTTGATACTCTACAAACAACTTAAAATAATGTAAATCAATCCACTTTTTACAGTATTTACAGGTGGTGGCTTTATGCTGAAAGAAAAATATGGATCAGTGTAATACATACTTAATTATATTTACTAGAATATTCATATAGTCAGTTAATATAATTATATTGAAGAGACATTGATTAATATAATCTCTTTATTTTTTTTTTCCTGTAGATCTTAGTTCTTTTTTTTCTTTAGTTTTTTTTTTAGTTTGTAATTTGATTAATTATCATATTTCTACTTTTTTAAATAATTTTGACCAAAAAGTAAGATTCTGTATGAAATAAATTTTTGAAATCTATATACATATATTAGTTTTTTCATATAAAAATACCTTTGACTTTTATTTGTAATAGATTTAATTTAACTACTCTTTTAGAAATAAAATAAATAAATAAATATATTGTATATAAGTCAAACAGTTTGATAAATAATATCAGACTTTTATTAAATGCATCATTCTACATCTGACAGTATTTATATATAATATTCTTAGACAGAAGAAAAATACGGATAATAGATTGGTTAGAACCTCTTTTTTTAGTTTTTTATTCATTTTTCTCACTCATTATTCATAAATGGATATATCTAAAGTAATTGGTAAATATTAGACAGAAATAACTTCTTTTAGAATCAAATTATTTTGTATCAAATAGTTTAGTATTGTTTTGTAATTTATACTTCTATCTTTTACTTGTAATTTTGATTTCTGTCTTCATAATAAAAATAAAAAACAACAAATATATTATATGTAAAATCATGATTAAATAACTTAAAATATACTTTTAATTCTAATAAATTTTTAATACAAAGTATAAACTGAATTAATTTTAAATTAAACTAATTATACAATCCAGTTCGTTCATTTAATTTAAATTAGCTCAAATTTATTTATTTTAATGGTGTAACCCTAGATATCGAGATAATCACGTAATCAGAAGAATAATTACCCAGAAGATGAATAATATACCTAATGGAACATGGATAAACATTCAGCCGATGGAAGAATATTTAATCAGAATAATTAGAAATATTAGATTAGTTATTATTAGTTTAGTATAAATAAATTAGTATTACGATAATGAAATAACATAATGTTAAAGGAGATTTCATGGAAATTTAATTTATAGACAGTCTGAATAATTTATGGACAGTCTGAATAATTTATGGACAGTCTGAATAATTTATGGAGTTTGAATAATTTATAGATAATCTGAATAATTTATGGAGTCTGAATAATTTATGGACAGTCTGAATAATTTATGGACAATCTGAATAATTTATGGAGTCTGAATAATTTATGGACAGTCTGGACAAATAATGGAAAACGATAAATTGTAATGGAAAATATTAAGTTTTAGATGAATAATCGAGAGATAATCAATTTATTAGTGTAACTTAAAAAGATATTTAAGATTGAGGTTTTGGCTTTAGTTGAAGGAGAAAGCTAGAGTTCAGCTAGCAAGAATTAAATAAAAAAATTAACCAATCAAGTTAATATAGAGTTACTAATATGGCTTCATATTAGAAAATGGTTAACAATTAATAAAATCAACATTTTAAAATAAACTTAATGAAATAAATAAAATAATGTTAATGAATAAAATACATTAAGGAAAATTATTGCAGTTTGAAATTTTGAATAAGTTATAAACAAATAAAATCTAAATTAAACAAGGATATATGTATTTGTAAATGATGAATTTAGTCTATCGGTATGTGGCAGATATCGGTGACAATGGTAATAATTAAAATAAACTGAAATAATATAATATATTAATATATCTGACTAATATGTACTAGGATATTATAGTTTATTGAATATATATTAATTAATTAAAGTATAATGTATCATATAAACTAATATATTGATACTTTATAATTTTATTTTACAAAGTCATTTGGCTGGCACTATGCTAAAATTTTTGCTTAATTTTTGAAGCACAATAGTTTCACTTTCAGTGATTAGATTCATGCAATTTTAGGTTATTTAAAAATTCATAATTTAATATATATATATATATTAAATTTGACAAAATATTGCATTTCAAAGTTTTGACAAAAGTTATAATAGTAAAATTTCATAATTTACTGCATCTTGTATAAGTTGTATTATAAATAAAATATTTTTACTACTTGCCTACTCCTTTTTAGATTTTGGATCTAAAGCATAGTGCTAACTGAAATTAACTATATATTACTATAAAGCGTTAAATTGGCAATTCTGCTATTCATAATCTAATTATTGATTGCTAAAATTAAAATACAAAATGTTAAATTTGCAATTCATATTTATTTTCCTTTTAATTGCTCAAAATAAAATATATTATTTATTTCCTTCTTAATTGCTGATGATGTACAAAAGTATCAATTTGCAATTCTATTATATATTACTTTCTTAATTACTAATAATATACTATATTTATCATTTTATTATTTATAATTCATTCAATTGCTAAATTAAGATATAAAATGCCAATTTTGCAATCTACTATTATTTATATTAATTAATTTAATATAATTTGTATATACAAGTTATATACTCTTCTATGTATAGTATCCCTCTTTTTTACATAAAAAAAGTTACTTTTCTATCAATTTTATTATTTAAAGAATCAAATCTTATTTAAAAATTAGATATAAATAATTTTCTAATTATTATACAAGTTGTTAAAATAATACATATAGTTATAATAAAAATTTGAATTAAAAATGTAGTAATATAAGATTAACCTTCTGAAATTTGTATTATACTTGAAGTATTATGATTTGTAATATATGGTATTTGATTACTAAGATAAAGTACAAAGTGTCAAATTAGTAATCTATTTAAGCATAATTTCTTTTATTTTTCTATATATAATTTTACAATTAGAATTATTTGGTATAATAGTCAGTAGAAATATCATTTCTCTTGCTGATCATTAATTAAAATAATTTTGTGTAACTATAATTGAATATATCACCACATAGCTAAAAAAAGAAATTTTGAATACAATGCTTATACAAATTAAGTAAATTAATTATTCATCATGTGTACTATAAATATTCGTCATCATTTCCTCTTTAATAATATTTTATTTCTCTTTACATATACAAGAAAGTTCATCTCAAAAATGAAGTTTTCCTCAAAATACAACTTAAAAGTGAGTATAAAATACAATTTAAATAATGCAAATATATGTAATTTTACGAAAAAAAAGATTAATTAAGTTAAAAAAGCAGTTATTTAGGAAGTTTTTGTGTAAACCACAAAAAAACCAATTTTTATAATAAAAAAATTTTTTTTTGATTTCAATAAAACTCTTAATAAAAGCTTTCTTAACCAGCAATTATTTTATTTTTAGGTATAATTTGGTAAAATGAATAACTTTTGTTAAGCTTAGAATGGTAATTATTAAGCTAGATTTTTTGTTATTTATAAATTTTGTTGAATTTTTTAATTATAGTGCTAATAAAAAAAATTTTTTTTTTATTAGAATAATATTATAAGGTTTATTTAAGCATTATAAATGAGGTTTAATTGCAAAAATAGTTAAATATTATGTTTTTATTTGTTTATTTAAATTAGACATTTAATGTTTAATTCTTAATATTATAGTAATCATGTAAATTATTATAACATTAAAAAAAACTTTAAAATTTTTAATTTTAGTTCGTTTAACAAGAAAATAAAACAAAAATTATTTATTCATAAAAAAAATTCTTATTGACTATTAGGTCTATTTACTTTGTTAAGTCATAAATACAAATAGTATAATATGAATAAGTAAAATATTTTTTTATATATATAAAAAATATCTAAAATAGTGTTAAAATAAAAGATATTTATTGAATATTTAAAAAAAATAAGCAAAAGAATAAGGTTAAATAAATTTTCTTAATTTTTATTAATTTATTGTATTAAAATAATCATATAATTGACTACTTTCTTTGGCCAGATGCAACTGAATAAAGTGAAGTTTTTGACTTTTAAAAGGTTTAAAAATATTTTCAAACCTTGAATGAACATGTTTACTATTGTTAGAAAAAATATTATATTGTATAAATATGATTTTACCTTTGAACTAAAAATTACGATTTTAATGTAATTTAGGCTGGCATTACGAATTCGGCCAGAATTAAGAAAATTTTGGCCAGAATTAAGATCTGAAAATTGTTGATAGCCATTTGTACTAACTTTGGCCAACCTTAAGTTTACATATATACTATATGCCAACTGTCCCAATAATTTATATTGAGATATCATAGTACAAAAAATCTCCCTCTAATTTTTGGGAACATTTTCACTGACTGATAACAAATTTTTAGTATTGTATCTAGAGATGTGCCGTGTTATATAACAAAATGTTATATAACATATATAACGGTTATATAACGGTTATATAACCAAGAGGTATTTTAAGGTATATAATTATTTTGTATAATATCTTACTATCTAATGATTATAAAAGAATAAAATATATATTATTAGATTTGTTTTATTAAGATGAATCAAATGGTGACAATTTTATGCTTCTAAAATCAATATAAAATAAGTTATTATAATTTAAAAATTTTAAAACATTTAAAGATATCTTAAAATTTATTAGTACTAGAAGTATAAAATAATTACATTTAATGCATATTTGTGAATTAAATCTAATGTGATGTGTTTTAGATTTTTATAATTATTAGATGTCAAAATATATATCAAATAAACTTATTATTTAAAAAAATCGTTTTTTGCAATTATCTTGTTATTTACTAATCCTATTTCAATGACCTTTTTTTTGTTTTGAAGGGGGCATTAAGAGCTATAAAATAAAAAAAAGATTTTTAAAATCTGATCACTAAATTATGAGATAATGTCTTAAATTGATTTTTTTAATATTAACTTTCACATATGGGCTG
>QZLH01001647.1:8682-19493 GCA_003833135.1 Oehlia diaphana
ATACTGGACAAATTCTGGATATGTCAAAAATTTCAAGTATCAAACCTGTAGCAAAAAGTAGACATTTTCCGGACAATTTCTGGACATTCCAGATTTATTCTGGACAGTTTCCGGACATTTTGTAGACATTTTCCGGACATTTATTTTTTATAGGGAAAGAAATCTGAAATAAATTCTTTTTTATTAAATATCAAATGAAAAATTTTTTTTTTTATTAAAAAATGACTTTTTTCTGGAATGCAAGAATAATTAATAAAAAAAATCCACTCTCATCCATATTCGTTTAGAAAACTTTAACTTAATAAAGAAACTTCTTACATCAACATCAATTATCGCCGTTTTCAAAATGATTTACGCAGTTAAATTTGATTAAAACCAGACGAATATTGGTATTCGATATACAATCACAAATAAAATGCGTACACCATTTTGAAAACGGCGATAAAATATTTTAAAAAATCCACAAATATTTTCTCATATCGAATTCATGCACCTTGCATTTTTTTCTTGATTAAGCCCTCATCGTAGTATAAAAAACTTGATATATTTATTGCGCATTTGTCCCTACAACTCTTTTAAAAGTAAATTACCATGAGGAATAAAATTTATGCGTTAACCAGTTAAAAAAAAAAAAAAATTTACCATGAGGCATAAAACACTGCTTTTTTGGTTGGATCTGCTTGACTAAAATAGGATTAGATTAGGATTTCTACTCCATTTAGATCATAAATTTATATTGTGTAACACAATCTAAATTAAACTTTTTTTTGGAAAAAATTATTTCCACCTTTAGGTTTGATTTATTTAATGACATGTGGCAGTACCTAGATTATTTAACCTATTGTAAAAAAAAAATGCCATGCATGAGGGCTAAAGTATTTTTCTTTCTTTCTTTCATACAACCAACCTTCTTTTTACTTGTAAGTTATATGAATTTGACCCATTTTAAGAAATATTTATTTTGTTTTATTTATTTTTTTTAATAACATCTTTTTTTTTTTGTATGATATAATATCGTTTATTTTTCATGGATAAATAACATGAAAGTTTTTTTTTAAATTCGTGGTTGTAAATAAAATGTATTTGTATTAATTGTATTGAAAATGATGGTAATGATGAAAAAATTTTTTTTTATGAAATTTCATATATCCCTATAAGGAAGTAATAAGATATCGTTATGTAAGAAATAATTTATGTACTCTCCCTGCAAAAAAATGTTGATCCGTGTTTTATATTTCCATGTTGTTTTCCGGGAATGTATCATTTTCATGTAACGCTGGCCGGAATTACAAATCTGGCCAAAATTATCTAAGACCGAAACTTTCATAATTCCAATATTTTTTTTTTAAAACAATTTCATATAATTTCAGCATTGTCTCAGACTCTTGATTAACATTTCTTTGTAAATTAACTAATTATGAAATTTTGGATAAGATATTTTTATATACAGCTAAAAACTTCTATAGATAGATGTTGTTGAGTTAGTAAGACAATTTTTAATATGTTAAAAAGGATTTGTTTCTTGTTACAAAAATTAAAGAATCATTTGAATCAAATTATATAACACTAAGATTTTAATTTTTTAAAAAAGTTGTTATAATTATAATAACTCAATTTTTTGTAATTTGATCTGAATAATTTTCATTTAAAAATTTGAACATTTGAATGCGAAAATGATTCTTTGTTTAGTAAATTATTACATTTTAAACTTCAGTTGATTCAACATATGATGTAAGTGTTTTCAGTTTCAGTATTTAAAATGTTTGTCTATGGTCGTACTTTATATAATACGACGGATTTACAAATTATTATAGAAACAAGTATATATATATTTTTTTTTATTAAAGTTACGGTGTTATACAAAAAAATAAATAAAAGATTCATCCGGATTCCGTTTTAAACCAGATATTTTCATCCGTATTATAATCCAGATGAAAACCGCAAAATCCGGATATCAAAAAAAAAAAAATATCCGGATCGATCCAGATCGAGCCAGATACGGGTCGAATCACTAGGCACTGCCTAGGTAAGTGTATAAAATTTTTAAGTATTTTAATTTATTGCGGTCGGAATGACCTTAAAAAGTGGGGTTTATTAGGGGATTAGCGTCCGCGATGACGTTAAACTAGTTTGGTTATTTTTACTTATTAGTTATTTTTATTGGTTTGATTATTTCATTTGAATCGGGTAACTAATCTTGATGACGGGAATACTTTACATAATCGTGACGAAGGGGAAAGGGTTAATTGATATGAGCCCTTTAAAAAGAAATTATTTTATCTTTGAACTTCTAAAGGGGAAATCATTAATTTTATTTTTGAATGAATGTATTTCTTAGAATTCGATTAGGATAAGACTTAGAATTTATTTATTTTCTTTTATTTTATTATTAACTTTTATTTTTATTATGAAACTCTGGAATTTTATAATAAAGGATTATTTTGTAGCTTGCGGTGGCAAACGTCGTTATATTTACATGAGGGGGTCCAAACTTAACAAGTTTTATAAAGTTCCAAGTAAAAAGTAATTTTACTTTGCATTTTCAGTATAAAAACTTTATAAAAAAATCATATCCAAATTATAAATTTAATTTGAATAAAAAATTATTTTAATCAAAGCTAGACGATGACATTTGCTTATTTTTTACATAAGCTTTTTTTTTGTCTTTACGCTAGGAAAATAATTTTTAGATTAATAATAATATTATATTGTCTAGTAAATATGGTAAATGAAAGAAATGTAAGGTATTTCATAATATCCGTATAGATAGTAAATTATTATTACGAAGTTGACCAATATTGAAGGAACTTATTTTACGATATTTTATATAATTTTTGTATCGATAGATGCATTTGAGATCATGATAATCATATCTTCCATATTACCTTTGCACTAATCGTAAAAAAAATTAAGAATGAATATAGTGCTCAAATAGTAAATGGACCTTGTATTAACAAATCCATTTCTATAATAAAAAAAAATATTAACAAATGTTTTCAAAAAAGACAATCTCCTTACAAAAAATTTTATCCATTATTTCTGTAAAAACTCCGTAAATATGAGCCTTTTACGGAAATATAAAAAACGGATCGACTTTTTTACAGGGTCTAACGTTCCGAAATTACAAATCACATAATTTATATTAACTGAATAAAATATTATCTTAAATAAATTAAAAATGAAATAAAATTATAAAAATAAATTAGCTCGCATTTAATTTAATAAAAAGAACAACGAAAAATAATTTAATGAAAATTCTTTATTTACAAGAAGGATTAATTATAAATATTCAATATATCTTTTTTAATAAAACCTAACCTTAAAGAATATTAATCAAAAAAAGGTAATTTTTTTGATCATAATAATAATTGAAAGTTGAATTATCTGCAGTTGTGTGCCGCTAAAATTGACTATACTTGGGTTGTTTTATTAATAATCCTAAATCTACGTTAACGTTAAATGCAATTTAAACTCTTTATTTTCATAACCTGTTTATATCAAAATATCAAGAGATAATGAATATTCTCTTTACAAGAAATTTAAAGCATATGATCAAATTTATATCAAAATTTGTACTTTATAACTGAGTGTTTCCCAGTTTTAATACTCAATATTTAATGTCAAAGTTAAAAATGTAAAAAGATTGCTTTATTTAATATCTCGATTATGTGATATTAATAAAAATCTTAATTATCCTAATAATTAATTAATAAAAAATATACTACTTACGCAACTAATTTACGTATTTATAATATATTAGCACAATTATTTTGATAAAATTGCACCTAATTTCTAATCACTTTTTATGAGGCTGAATTCGAAAGCGACCAGGATAATATAAAGATACTACTGGATGAAGTTTTGATGGTAAATTCCATTCTGATACTTCTCGATACTTTATACCTTTGATCGTAAAAGAACAAGTTCTCTTATTCATATCTAAATGAACTGTAACTTTTGTGCCATCTCCAAATGAAGGACAATAATTTTCTATACTAATTCCAGAATTACGAACACAACCATTAGAACCTAATACCCATCCAGTAGATTGTAATCCTGCAGCCATTTCATAATTGAAATTTTCTGATGCACATACTCCGACCCAAGAACGATAGCTTTGTTTCTCAATAATAACATCCCATTCAAAAATGTCTTTATTTTCTAATGTCATCTTAGTTCGAGCACTTTGGTGTCTGACAATACTTTCTGATGCTTGTACAATTTTTCCGTTATCCTCAATAATAAGTTTTGATCCGCATGCTAACACATCCCAAACATAATTAATAATTTGTGGTCTTCCACGAATATCACTTAAATTTAAATTATTTAATAATGCTATATTTCGATAAGCACAACAAACTATTTCAATTGGAATAATTTTTAGTGGTTCAATGAAATTGGCTATTATGTGAGTTTTAATCCTTCTGAAATCAATATATTTAACCAAAGGTTCTAGTTCCTTAGTAATTTTTTGATGATCAATAAGAAATTTATTTTCTATTTCAATCACTTCAATTGAACTTTCAATTTGTTCTAAAGTTGGTAACCGTCCCATAAGACTTCTGCATGCTTCATCAGAGACTTGTTTTGCTGCTAGAATTGCACTATACCAAAAAACTTCATATTCACGAGTTGCAAAGGGTATATCTTTCTTCTCGTATGTGAAAGATAAAAGATATTTAAGACCTGTAATAGACAATCTACCAAACTCAATATTGTTTAATGGTATATTCGCTACTGCATCTACCAATAAATTAAGAAGAATATTATCTTCTGTTAATAGATTTGATTCCATTGTTTCCGAAATTTTAGATAGTAACTCTGGAGAATAATTTTTTGCAAAATTAGTACTCTTAATTGTTTTCTTAATAAAATTCTGAAGATCTGATAATTGAAAATAATCTGCAGCGTAAAAAGCTTCAATTGTATTATCTTTTGTTAAAGTTCCTTCTTTAACTGATCCAGTATAAATATATTCTAATATAATCTCCATACCAACCGAATTAATTTTTGGAAAAGAAATTTGATTTTCATAAGTTTCTTTCATTCCATTATAAAGTAAACTATCAAATACTTCGGATCTTGAAGCTAAAATTGCTCTACAACCATATAATTTCTTTTCATTTTCACATAAAATTACTATATCACTATATTTTGGATTATTTACTAATAATCTTAAATCTTGTTCTAATGAATATCCTCTTGTCATTTCTTAAAATTTTTTAAAAAGAAAAAAAATTTTTAATGAATCTATTTTTGGGATTGAAATGCAATATTTATATAGTTTGGCACTAATTTGTACTATGTTATGCAAAACTATATTAAAAAAGGAAATTGTTTATTTGACGTACAAGTATATCATATTGAGACTTTAACTGCGCCTTCATCATAATTCTGATAATCAAGCTTTTTGAATTTGGAATTTAAATTTTATAAAATAAAATTCGTTTCTAAAATATATTTTGGATTAATTTATTGAAATTTATTCAGAATTATAGGTTTCTATTATAATATTTTATTAAGACAAAGTTTTATTTTTTTTTGATTAGTTTTCAAGTTGAAATCTTGAGTTATCTCGTAGCATACTATATATATATTAGAAGAATTATATTCTAAACTTTTTAACTCAATATAGATAATTTATTATATTGTTCATCATTCTTGATTTTCACGTCTTAATAATCTCGATAGTCTAAAAATTTCAATTTTATCATATAATTATGTTTTATCATTTCATTAATACTAACTTGGTAGGAAAGGAATTCTAGGTCATCAAGATCATGTTTAGCCATTAAAGAAAATATAAGAAAATTTAAATATTCTTGCTTGGGAATCTTGATTGTAAATTTTTTTTATAATCTTATCTATATTGAATTTTTGGAATACTGTTATTAAAGCAGAAGAGAAAATGTAACATTATAGTTCTTTATTAAAATAATATTTTAATAATATAATAAATATATTATTTACAGTATGATTCATTATATCACAAAATTTCGGATTATAAAAAAAAGAGCTTTTTTTTAGTAGCACCACAAATACTGATACTAACATTATTATAAAGAATTATAAAAATTATTTAATTTAAATTTTTTTTATAATCTTTAGCCAAACCTAAACTAGAAATCTTATCATATAATCAATTTTTAATTGCAAAATTGACCTTCCAAAAGATTTGTGTGATGTCAACAAAATATTAACTATTGAAATTTTGATGGATATAAAAATTTGAAAATATTCAAAACTAAATCAAAGCAAGACTTTTTACAAATCAAACTTGTACTACTAACGAATATCATAAGATCTGAATAATTAAATATTATCAGCAGCGTAAAATGATCCATTTGTATTATCTTTTGTCGAATATTCTTTTTTAATTGATACAATACAAATATATTCTAATATAATCTTCATTCCGGATAAATTAATTATTAGAAAAAAAATTTTATTCTCATTCATCCCATGATAAAGCCAATACCTCGTGATCTTACTGCTAAAATTGATCTATAAGCGTTTAATTTCTTTTCATTTTCACATTAAAATTTCTATATCATTATACTTTAACGAATATCCAAAAATATTTCAAGAATAAAAGTAATCTTATATAGTGATTTAACTAAACTAGTTATTTATAAATAAAATTGCAGTGTTTAGTAAAGAACTTTAATGACAAAGACGAATGATCTGGAACCTGGATCAACTTACATAAAAAGATATTGGTCAAATGATGTCATTACCAGATTATTAAATCACGATCATCATATTATAAACTAATCTGTCACTGCGAACGTTATCAAATAATAAAGGTAGTAATTTAAACTCATATTCCATAACACTTTCATGACCTAATTACATCAAAATTTTATTTTAAGAATTATTGGACAAATTCTTTTCATAAGAAATTTAAAGTACGTAATTAAATTTGTCAACATTTGTACTTTACAACTGAAATTTAGAAAAAAGAAATTAATTGTCAAGTGGCATTTAATTGGGTTCGTAGGTTTATATTATAAAATTACACTAGTTTCTAATTACTTTGATGAGGTTGAATTCGAATGCGACCAGGATAAGCTAATGATACTACTGGAATAAGTGTTGGTGGTAAATTTTTCCATATTCTTACATAGTACCTTATACCGTTAACTGTAAAAGAACAAGTCCTCTTATTCATATCTAAATGAACTGTAATTATTGTACCATCACCAAATGGAGGACACGTATCCACACCTTCTCCGGAATTACGACAAACACCACTGGAGCCTAATTCCCATCCAGTAGATTGTGATCCTGAAGATCTTCCAATAAAATTTTCTGATGCACATACTCCAACCCAAGAATAGGAACAATCTTTCTCAATAATAATATCCCATTCAAAAATGCCCTTATCTTCAAAAGTCATCTTAGCTCTAACATTTTGATGTGTGCTACAATTTTTTAATGCTTCCACAATTTTTCCATTATCCTTAATAATAAGCTTTGAACCACATGCTGTCTCATCCCAGAAATAACCGGATTCATTAATAGCTTTTCCACGAAAATCACTTAAATTATAATTACTTGATAATGCTATATTTCGATAAGTACTATAAAATATTTCAGTTGGAATAATTTCTAGTGGTTCAATAAAATTTGCTAATATATAAGTTTTGATCCTTTTGAAATCAATATATTTAATCAAAGGTTCAAGTTCCTTAATAACTTTTTGATGATCAATAAGAAATTTATTTTCTACTTCAATTAAATCAACAATTTGATCTAAAATTGGTAACCTTTCCATAAGATTTCTATATGCATCATCAGAAACTTGTTTTGCTGCTAGAATTGTACTATATCGAAAAACTTCATATTCACGAGTTGCAAAAGGTATATCTTTCTTCTCGTGTGTGAAAGATAAAAGATATTTAAGACCTTTAATAGATAATCTACCAAACTCAATATCGTTTAATGGTATACTTGCTACTGTTTCAACTAATAATTTGAGAGTAATGTTATCTTCTGTTAATGATACTGTTTCTGATACTTTAGATAATAATTCTGGAGAATAATTTTTTGCGAAATTAGTACTCTTAATTGTTTTCGTGATAAAATCTTGAAGATCTGATAATTGAAAATAATCTGCAGCGTAAAAAGCTTCAATTGTATTATCCTTTGTTAAAGATTCTTCTTTAACTGATCCAGTATAAATATATTCTAATATAATTTCCATTCCAGCAGAATTAATTTCTGGGAAAGAAATTTGGTTCTCATAAGTTTCCTTCATCCCATTATAAAGTAACTTATCGAATATTTCGGATCTTGCAGCTAAAATTGCTCTACAAGCATGTAATTTCTTTTCATCTTCACATAAAATTTCTATATCACTATACTTTGGATTATTTATTAATAATCCTAAATCTTTTTCTAACGAATATCCTCTCGTCATTTTTTTTTTTTTTATTTTCAAAAAAAAAAAGGAGAAACAATAAATCTATTTTTGGATTGAAAAAAGCCGATATTTATGTAATTTGTGTAATTTGTACTATGTTATGTAAAAACTATATTAAAAAAGGAAATTGTTTCCGTATATCATTTGAAACTTTTAGCTGCGCCTTCATCATGATAAAATTTTTTTCGTTTTCCTCATATATAATGAATGATTAACTGAATATTAATTTATCCAGAATAATTATCAATACTCAAAGGTCCATCATAATCTTTTATTAAACAAAGAATTATTTTAATTGGCTTCCAAGTTGATACATCTTGAATTATTTCGATAGCTTACTTGTATATTAGATGAATTATTTTTAAACTTTTTAATTAATATTTATCATATTATTGACAGTAACCCATTGCTTCGCAATGTATGTACACAGAAAAAGATTGGGTATTATATAAGACTAATAGATTATATAATTTAATATAGTTAATAATTAGTTAATAAAAATAATAATAAATATATACTTGCATACTAATTTAAAATATAATAGTATAATGTCAAATTATATTTACAATACATTAGAATGATATAAATAATTTTATTTATAAATTTATAAATTTATTAGAATTGTAAAATTTAATAATAAATTTTGATAAGTTTTTTATAAAAGATCACAATACCCTTATTAAAAAAGAATCATTTTCAATAAAATTTTCTATTAAAAGACTTCTATCAAAAAAAAGACAAAACCTTTTTAACCAACAAAATTATCAAAAAAAAAAAAAAAATTTTTTAAAAATTACTACCTATTAAAAAATTTCTCAAAAAAATTTCAAAAAAATTTCCCTACTATTTAAAAAAAAAATCTTTAGCGAAAATTCTCTATCAAAAAAAAAAATATCTCTCCTGTTAAAAAAATTTATTAACAAAAAATGATATGTCAAAAAACAAAAAAAATATTTCCTATTAAAAAAAAATATTCTACAATGACAAAAAAATCTCAGCAAAATTATTTATAAAAATTCTTTAAAAAAAAAAATTTATCAAAATTCTCCATCAAAAAAAAAAGATTTTCCTGTTAAAAGAATCTACTAGCAAAATTCTCTATCAAAAAAAAAAAACCCCCTTTTTAACAAAATTTCTAATGAAATTAATTAAACTGAAATTATCTAGCAATCATTTTTTCACTTCATATCTCAATTTTTTCAATGACTTGCATAGAATTGTGATTGGATTATTTCTTTATTCTAGAATTCTTATCCATGAACTATATCACCACAATAGCCACCCCTTAATTTAGGGTCAAGGTTATGAGATAAATGGAACACTTATTGAGCTTATTCGGACTATAACTATTTTACATGGCATCTTTACCATATTCATTACATTCTCAAATATCCTATTATATTTACTTGCTTGGAACTAATTGGTTAAAAAATTTTTATTAGAAACTTTTGAGTCATGCTGAGCAGAAGAGACAATGTAACATTGTAACTCAATTTTAAAATAAATATTCAATAAAATATATTATTTACAGTAAATCGAAACGAAAACACATTATAAGTCCGGAGCGATTTCATTGGATAACGTCACAACATCACACCGTCACGTAAGGATAGATTCACGTGAATGAACATTTTTCATTAAGTACGTAGACATACAGTACTATATATGGTCCTTTCTTCGCTCCAGATAATTATTAAAAATTAAATGTTAATGAATACTTATTCTGATTTTATACACATTAGCGTGGTACACTACATTTAAAGTTATTGATTAAATTATCAAAATTAGTTATTTTTCAATTCAAAGTCTAGTGTGTACTATAAATGGTTAAAAGAAAATATTAGACCGACTTAACTGGTTGGTTTAACATAATTAAAGCAAAAAACCAACATTATTGAAATAGTTTTAACTAAATTTGAGCAATGTATTTTTATTAATTAAAAAAACAGAGAATGTAGCTGAATTTATGATTAGAAAAAAAAAAACTTGTTACTTGGCTTTAATAATTGTTTTATGGGTATCATGATGAAATTAAATCTTAAATTTGAATAATTTGGAACATTGATATCCATTTAATAAAACAATATCATTTGAAACCTTGATGGATATAGAAATTGTATAGATCAAAGCAAGACTTTTTGCAAATTTAATTTGTACTGTGTTGTTCTTCAAAAACATATAATCGTTATTAGTCATACTCCAGAATTATTCAAACTTGAACCATCAAGAAGTATTAATTATATTAATTGTCTACTAATTTTGAATTCAGTCTAAATTTGTCCAAAGATCATTTAATAATATTTGATTAGGTCTTCATATCATGTTTAGTCCTTAAGATATTCTCAACATTTTTAAGAATCAGCGACGACATAATTATGATGATCGC